>JBAMJV010004275.1:0-45145 GCA_037951105.1 Echinarachnius parma
ATTAAAACACAAGATGGCGCTCTCTTAAAAAGTAATGGTTTCAACCGTTCATACAAATTTATGCATGTGATGTTTTGTTGAAATAATGATTAAATGAGAGATCATCAACAACTATTTTAAAACCTCTTTTGCAAATTTAAAACAAAAGTGTAAGCATTTTTTTTTTTTTTTTTTAATCATCGAATACATCAGGGGCCCAGATTTATTCCGATCGGATATATTTATGGATATTTCAGCCGTTTCTGAAACGATTTTGATCAAATGAAGTTTATTCTGTCATTAAAATTGTGAGCTCTTTCAAATTCTACATTCAGTTTTTCATTATCTCGCAAAACAATTATTTTGTGCAGCGCCCTCTATACCAAAACTGAACTACCCCTTCAACGGGTTTAGTAAAACGTGATTTAATAATAATAATAATACTAATAATAATAATAAGTGATTTAGACACGACTTTAGGTGGCCATAAACATTTTCAAACCTTCATTTACTAAATTTTCAAAGAAAATACATGTATATTAAATACCTTGGATTGTGCCATTTCCGTAAAGCTCCATTCTCATGCTGATGTGTACTTGCCACGTAACAGGAAGTACTCGCACGTAGCGGCACACTAGCGGGGCGGGGAAAGCGTTCCGAACCACGGTATCACGATCAGAATTGCCAGGAAAGATCTGCGAAGAGAAGGCCAAAAATGCACGGATTGTAGTGTTAATGAAAACCTATTAAAAACGTATAGTGCTGTTTAATACAAAGGTACCAAATGTTCTTCATAATCGATGAAATAACTAAGGCATTTCTAACAAAGAATATTGCTGCAGGGATGCATAATTATCCGAAAGAAATGTAGATTGAGTGTTACCTGCTCTCTGTTTATTCTAAATATCATCATATATCATTAGTGACCTCACACCACAAAACGACCAATAAGTCGGGAAAAATTATTGTGCTAATTTTTACATGACAGTAAAGTAGAAGTCAATACCTATAAAAGGGTATATAATTTGTCAAATTCGGACTAAGCGAACCCTCTCAAAATGAGCAGCCAAGATTTGGAACAAGGCTGAATCAGTTTTAAAGTTAGGGAGAAAACGGGCCGTTTCAAAGATGGGCGTCCATTCAAGCACTGTAATCTGATCATATTTATTTGATTAAAAATCATATTTAAACATGATTTCCGACGCTCCAAATTTCACAGAAGGTAGATTATGATACCCTCATTCAGGAAATACCAACATTCTGAATTTCATATTTTAAACAGAATTTGGCTTTATCAGCTAATAACAGACAAACTACCACGGCGACATAACGGTCGTTTTGTGGTGTAAGGTTAGCATTATCATTATTATAAACATTGAATTCAGCTTATCAGAATGTGAATTCTTCTAAGTCATCATTTAAATACAAAAGAAACAATGGCAAATTTATCAATAAATGTGAATTCAATTCAATTCAAAGCGAGGGAATATAAATGAAGCCCCTAAAACATGTTTGAGCGCCATTACAAAGTACAAGGCATTATTTGTTGTGTAACGATGAACATTAAAATAACACTCACAACATCTGATCCAGAGTCAGCTTGAACTGTGTCAAAGGTCACACCATCCATGCTGTAGGTGACCTTGTAGCTCTTCACCCATTCGTCGTCAATCGTATACCCACTTCCTTGTGTTGCCAAGGCAACGACTCGATATGGAGAGCCAAGATCAATCTGAAAGAAAAGGAACACGATCTTCAGTTTAAAAAAATAAATGTTGTCGTAATCAGGTAACATTAAAATGTTATTGCCTCAATGTGACTTTCCGTTCATAGCAGCGAACATTTATATTCGTCAAATCGCTGCTGATATATCATGTTGAAGTATTTCACATTGACGTTCGCTTTTATTCCATTCTGCACGAAATATCTACCACTAGAAGAAAAAGCGGCCTAAATTAATCAGACGAGCATATATACACGTAATGTCAAGAAAATTTTACCAAAGATATGGAATACGTTGAATATAATAATAGGCCAATACGTAAACATGTCCAATGAGAAAAACCAATTCCTACTTTGCGACAATTGGAACAAATAAATGAATTTCGATGCTAATATAGCGTCTTCTATGACGAAAGGTAATAATTTAGTAATTATTTACATGTAATAATATGATGAAATACGCTAACCCATTGCACCTGCAAAGGTTTCCTGTAGTACATGTATATTTGAATTTAGTCATAATCTAACCTGGATCCATTGGTTTGCGTCATTAGTACTTGCAATCCAGGCTCCGTACCCATTCAACCGTCCCAGTCTAGCCTCATAGACGTCGTGGTACACGCTCGATGCGGTCAGACTCGAGTCAGGGATGGTGTGAGACTCTAGTCCAAGAGGTAAATCTTCAGAAGAAGAAAAGAGTGATTTAATGTATGCCTATGTATACATCCATCATAACAAGAAACAGGACACAGTAAACAAATGAAAGATTTCTTCTTCAGGTCGAATGTTGATTTCTGTTCATGACATTAAAGGGGTAGTACAGTTTTGGTAAGCCTGAGCTTTAGTTACCCAAACCTGCACAATAACATTACAAACTAATAGTTATAGCTCCACCATGCTCAAAAGGTATATAGAACATTACAAACGACTAAGTAAAAGGCCTGTTATCATTATAAAAAAAAGCCATTAAAACACAAGATGGCGCTCTCTAAAAAAGTAATGGTTTCAACCATTCATACAAATTTATGCATGTGATGTTTTGTTGAAATAATAATTAAATGAGAGATCATCAACAACTATTTTAAAACCTCTTTTGAAAATTTAAAACAAAAGTGTAAGCATTTTTTTTTTTTTTTTTTTAATCATCGAATACATCAGGGGCCCAGATTTATTCCGATCGGATATATTTATGGATATATCAGTCGTTTCTGAAACGATTTTGATCAAATGAAGTTTATTCTGTCATTAAAATTGTGAGCTCTTTCAAAGTTTACATTCAGTTTTTCATTATCTCGCAAAACAATTATTTTGTGCAGCGCCCTCTATACCAAAACTGAACTACCCCTTAAACGGGTTTAGTAAAACGTGATTTAATAATATTAATAATAATAATAATAATAATAAGAAGTGATTTAGACGCGACTTTAGGTGGCCATAATCATTTTCAAACCTTCATTTACTAAATTTTCAAAGAAAATACATGTATATTAAATACCTTGGATTGGGCCATTTCCGTAAAGCTCCATTCTCATGCTGATGTGTACTTGCCACGTAACAGGAAGTACTCGCACGTAGCGGCACACTATCGGGGCGGCGAAGGCGTTCCGAACCACGGTATCACGATCAGAATTGCCAGGAAAGATCTGCGAAGAGAAGGCCAAAAATGCACGGATTGTAGTGTAAATGAAAACCTATTAAAAACGTATCGTGCTGTTTAATACAAAGGTACCAAATGTTCTTCATAATCGATGAAATAACTAAGGCATTTCTAACAAAGAATATTGTTGCAGGGTCTACCCGAAAGAAATGTAGATCGAGTGTTACCTGCTCTCTGTTTATTCTAGTTATCATCTTATATCATTAGCAGTATCATTATTATAGACATTGAGTTCAGCTTATCAGAATGTGAGTTCTTCAGAGTCATCATTTACATACAAAAGAAACAATTATGGCAAATTTATCAATAAATGTGAATTCAATTCAATTCAAGGCGAGGGAATATAAATGAAGCCCTTAAAACATGTTTGAACGCCATTACAAAGTATATTATTTATGATGTAACGATGAACATTAAAATAACACTCACAACACCTGATCCAGAGTCATCTTGAACTGTGTCAAAGGTCACACCATCCGTGCTGTAGGTGACCTTATAGCTCGCCACCCATTGGTCGTGACCCTGACGCCCTTGTGTTGCCAAGGCAGCGACTCGATATGGTGAGCCAAGATCAATCTGAAAGAAAAGGAACATGATCTTCAGTTACAAATTTTGTTTTTGTCGTAATCAGGTAACATTACAATTTTATTGCCTCAATGTGACTTTTCGTTCATAGCAGCGAACATTTATATTCGTCAAATCGCTGCTGATATATCATGTTGAAGTATTTCACATTGACATTCGCTTTTATTCCATTCTGCACGAAATATTTGAACATAAATACACATATCTACCACTAGAAGAAAAAGCGGCCTCAATTAATCAGACGAGCATATACACGTAATGTCAAGCAAATTTTACCAAAGAATACAATAATACGCCAATACGTAAACATGTCCAATGAGAAAAAAACAATTCCTACTTTGCGACAATTGGAACAAATAAATGAATTTCGATGCTACTATAGCGTCTTCTATGACGAAAGGTAATAATTTAGAAATTATTTACATAATATGATGAAATACGCTAACCCATTGCACCTGCAAAGGTTTCCTGTAGTACATGTATATTTGAATTTAGTCATAATCTAACCTGGATCCAATGGTTTGCGTCATTAGTACTTGCAATCCAGGCACTGTTCCCATTCAACCGTCCCCGTCTAGCCCCAAAACGGCATCGTTCTCATTCCACACGCTCGATGCGGTCAGACTCGAATCGGGGATGGTGTAAGACTCTAGTCCAAGAGGTAAATCTTCAGAAGAAGAAAAACATTGAAATATCGATATATAATAATGTATTTATTCGAACTAATATCCGGGAATCTATATATTTTCTTATGAGTGATTTAATGTATGCCTATATATACATCCATCATAACAAGAAACAGGACACTTGTAAACAAATGAAAGATTTCTTCTTCAGGTCGAATGTTGATAAATAATGTTCATGACATTAAAGGGGTAGTACAGTTTTGGTAAGGCTGAGCTTTAGTTACCAAAACCTGCACAATAACATTACAAACTAATAGTTATAGCTCCACCATGCTCAAACGGTATAGAACATTACAAACGACTAAGTAAAAGGCCTGATATCATTCAAAAAGAGCCATTAAAACACAAGATGGCGCTTTCTAAAAAAGTAATGGTTTTAACCATTCATACAAATTTATGCATGTGATGTTTTGTTGAAATAATGATTAAATGAGAGATCATCAACAACTATTTTTAAACCTCTTTTGAAAATTTAAAACAAAAGTGTAAGCATTTGTTTAATTAAAAATAAAAAAAAATCATCGAATAAATCTGGGGCCCAGATTTATTCCTATCGGATATATTTATGGATATTTCAGCCGTTTCTGAACCGATTTTAATTAAATAAAGTTTATTCTGTCATTACAATTGTATGCTCTTTAAAATTTTACACTTAGTTTTTCATTATCTCACAAAATAATTATTTCGTGCAGCGCCCTCTATACCAAAACTGAACTACCCCTTTAAAGAAAAGGTAATCCATTACAAACTGAATATCTTATAATGAATCTGGTAACTTCTGTATGACTTTGGCACAGTCAACAATAGCACGGTTCTCTATTTTCGTTTGGTGCATTACATCATTATTTGAATGGCTGCATGGGTGCTCCATTTTGACAGTTTCTGATACCGACAAGTCATCAAAAAACAATGGTCATATCACACGCAATCTTTGTTTCTTTAATTTGATAAGTAAATTTCAAAGAGAAATAAACTCTGGTTTAGAGGGCGCTTTTTGCGATGGTCGGCGAAACCACCTCATTTTCAAATCCGTGCAAGCACTTCTGATATATCCGTAAAAAACATTGATTCTGATAAAGTACTGGCGTTGAAATTTATAAGCAATTTTATCGAGATGAAATAAATATAACGGCCTGTATTCTGAAGTCGTGTCTAACTAAGTCGTGACTAATTTAAACAATGGATTACTTAGACAGGACTATAGAGGCAAGGTTGTCTCTATATCCTTAATTCTGAAGTCGTGTTTAAATATATGCTTGAGTAATAGTGGAGGTTTGTAAATTTGCAAATAAACAAGCTGTACAGCCTCGAATATGAGAAAATATTGCTAAAATACCAGATTAGAAGTTTATATATTTCATATTTCGATCTACATAATAGTCAAAGTCAAAAATGTAAGTAAAATTCAAGATGAAACGAACATAAGGGGGCATGAGAGGAGCAATGCCGTCCAACCCTTACCTAGCATTCCTTGCCAGACTGTCGATGGTCGATTCCGCTGGCTCACTACCGTGTTTAATGCCTCGACCGGCGTGGTCGCGAATTTGTTCTGGCCGCGGCATCAGTCCGGGCAGTGCAATTTAGGGGGAATGCTGTTTCAATTTTCATAGTTTTAGCCACCAAATTAATCAAAGCCACTAAATGTAACTATAGCCACCCAATCTAACCATAGCCACCAAAACATATAGCCGCCATATTTAGGGTTAGGATAAGGGTTAGTTTTTGTTCGCAACCATATTTTTGAAAATTTAGGTTAGCAACTAAAAATAATTTAATATATAATAGTATTGGCAAGTCGGACGAAATTCGCGCGCGGATCTTGCATGTCCGTCCGGACTTATTCCGCGGCAGGACTTTTCCCGCTCCCACACCGGCAGCGGCCGCGGCTGTGCATCGCATTGTCAGGCGATGAGGACGACATATTTTAAAAAAATCAGAATTTCACAAGAATGAGAGCACTTGGAGAGAAGCAATTGTTGTTCAGATATCCTGAATAAGTTTACTCTCACTTAGATTCAAATCTAAGCGAAAACCATACAACTAATTTTTCAGGAAGAACTTACACTCACGTACGTTTAAACTACCACTCGCGTTATTAGGAGTTTTCGCAAGCTCAACGCGGACGGAGAATCTGCGGTCCGTGTGCAAAATCGAGAAGCTACTATATAAGGGGAGGGCCAACATCGAAAAAGTGGCTTCCTTAAGGACTTAGGTTACCAGATCTCCACAACAAGTTTAAACCAATTTTATTTGCAAGTATTTTTAATGAGACAAATTAATTCAGAGGTCTACCTCAACAAATTTGTTGCGAACACCTCCAAATTCAAGATGGCGTCCAAAGAAGTAGCCGTTTTGACTTGCTATAGATTTTTGGCGAGATTTCCCAAACAACACATGAAATAAGCATGATTTTGCAGTCATATTAAAGACAATCAAATTTCCTATAATCTGATACCAAACACAATGTGTTTCAGGATATGTAGCACGGTCATTTTTAGCCCCAAACTCAAATTTTGGGCATTTTCCCCCAACAATATGAAATTATTGATTTACATAATTTGGCATATATCAATAATTCCATTAGCAGTTGAATTAATACTTTTCAAAAAACTGTCTAATTATATGAACAATACTCTCTGAAAATGTTAAGTGTATATCGTATCTGATCAAAAAGTTATAGTTCTTGGAACTCAGCATTTGATATCGACAAATACAGCAAATTTGTACGATTTCGAACACTATACAGGGTGCCCCAATATATGTAATTCTTGTTTACGGACTTTATTCCAGAATTTCTCCTAAATAATGACATATTGTTTATACCCTTTTGTAGCAAAACCTTCAGTTTTCTTCTTTTATGTCATGAATATGCCGCCATCGGTTTTTTCTAATAGTACAGGAAAAAAAGTGTATTGGTAATTTCACTGCAATAATAAATCCATCATGCAATATTCAAATGGGAGGCGCTCGTCATTTACAGTTGGATCGACCATATCTGGATAATTATGTTTTTAACATGATTATTATTCAGAACACCACAGTGAGCTAGACTTTTCAGGGTTTGGAGCACACTTTGAATAGGCTATTACTTAGGTTTATCGTAGGGTAACTTTTTGTACCACCGTGTACATTTGTAACCATAGTAACAACAACAATAGAAATACAATAAATCATTTATCTGGCTACTACAAGCCGCATTATGCACACTAATTTTCGCGTGAACATGGAGGAAAACCAATCACATGTGAAATAACACCCTTTAGCTGCTATTTTTAAGTTTTTTAAATAAATATTTGTTGATTTGGTATATTTTTGTCCATAATCGGCTGTTGTTACCATGGTTACACGAGTACAGTGTAGTGCAACAAAAATAAACATTAGGCCTGCTGAGGCTTTTCGGTGTTGTGCATAATAGTTTAGCAATTGAGTTTGTTTTATTTTAATACTGAGTCAGACAAATTGTATATACCTTTATGGTCTCCGGGTACATGTAATAAGATATGAAGGGCATGAAGGGTGCGTTCCTTGCGATATAGATGTTGTTCGAATCTAGATACGGTCTGCACATATTAAAGTATGTCCCGAATATTGTGTACTTCAGTAAGACACTTATTAAAGATAATGAGCATTATCTTGATACTGTTAAAACACATCATGGACACCCAGTATGATTCGAATTCGCAATATGCATGACATGCGCGTCAGTATGCAGCTGACTAAAATGCTCCTTGTGGAGTGGAATTAAGTTCATTCTTAGCGTTTGATTTATGATAAATGCAATTAAACAAATACAGGACAGACACGACATATACGCGGACTACATAATGATGGTGGAATATTCATCATATTACAAGAAATTGTGTTTCTTTTTTTATTTGTTCATAACTGGAATTGAAGGTGTCCCGAGATTGACGCAATCCTTTGGTATACTAATCCTCTAATTAAGATTACACATTTTTGAGACACCCTGTATAGCATGAGAAATCATGCAAAACTACCCGTTTTGTGGATAGCTAATGCTGACTTCCAAGAACTATAACTTTTTGTTCAGATACGGTTTACATTTGAAATTTTCAGAGAGTATTATTGATATAATTGGACAGTTTTTTTGAAAAGTATTAATTCAACTGCTAATACAATTATTGATGTATGCGTAATTATGTAAATCAATAATTTCATATTTGTTGGGAAAATGCATACAATTTTAGTTTGGGGCTAAAAATGACCGTGTTACATATCCTGAACCTCACGGTGTTTGGTATCAGATTATAGGAAATGTTATTGTCTTTAATATGATTGCAGAATAATGTTGATATAAGGTGTCGTTTGGGAAATCTCGCCAATTATCTACAGCAATACAAAACGGCTGCCTTTTTGGACGCCATCTTGGATTTGGAGGTGTTCGCAACAAATGTTTTGAGGTAGACCTCTGAATTATGTTGTCTCATTAACAATACTTGCAATTAGAATCGGTTTAAACTTGTTGTGGAGATCTGGCAACCTAAAGTCACTTTTTTCGACATTGGCCTCCCCTTAATAGTAAGTTACAGCGGAATGACCGCTGATGTACTGCAATCTAGAACGGTTCTTTGCAAAAAAATTACGTGCGTTCTCAATGACGCCCCAAGTGAATCAACAGCCAATCAGCGAGCTTGTACCAAAGATGGTATGGGAAGGTAAACATGAATCGTTTTATTACATGCGATACGCATATTATGACGAATATGGCGAATTTCATCGCGAACGGCTCTTCGGTGAGTTTTTTTCGATTATTGTTTCTTAATTAACTATTACAACATGAATATGAATAGCCTATAATGTTTGAAAACTGGATGATAAATTGTTGAAATATGATAAAAAACCGCTTTGTGGCTTGGTCGAGACAACTTGTGCTAGTCGTGTAGTACCGTCTGTATAGAGTACAGAAGCCATGATGTCATAAAAACACTTTTTTAGAATTTTCAAATTTGGACTTCATTTTCAGAAAGAGCATAACAAATAATGTCCAAATACCAAAAATCAAAGGAATAGGTTACGTATTGGCTGAGATATGCCCATCCGAATGAATTTTACTTCAATGGGCAATCAGTGTTATAGTGCACTGGTTCATAAATTTATGAACCAGTGCACTATAACACTGATTGCCCATTGACCAAAAAATCATTCCGATGGGCATATCTCAGCCAATACGTAACCTATTCCTTTGATTTTCGGTATTTGGACATTATTTGTTATGTTCTTTCTGAAAATGAAGTCCAAATTTGAAAATTCTAAAAAAAATGTTTATGACATCATTTATGACATCACACTTCTGTACTCTATATACTGTTTTGCGTGGCATTGCATTGCAATGTTGTTGTGCATTGTGTTTATCGTCCCTCAGTGCTCGCCTCTGATCGTGCAAAATGGTGATTTAGTTTTAGTTTCTATTTTCTGTAAAATTGTGTCCTGAAATAAAATTCACTGAAAACTCGATGTTAATTCGCCATGTTGCGGGAGAGAGAGATTCCCAAGCGGTGACGTTAGCCCAGCTCCTCCGTACACTACGTACGCGTTCACCGAAAAGCGAAACCGCTTATTGTAACGAGGGCGGTCTGTGTGCGACGGCCGTAAGCCCGAGTGCTCCCGCGTCTTATAAGGTCTGTCCGTCGCTGAGCGAAAACTCGCTATTCTAAAGTTAAACAGGACCTAATCGAGACTTAGTCAGGAGTTCGAGTTAAACAGGAATTAGTCACGACTTCAGAATACAAACAATCTAGTCACGACCTCGTGACTAAAGTTAGACGGGACTTAAACAGGACTTTATACGGGAGCTTATAGTTAACTATGACTTAGACACTACTTCAGAAAAAGAAGAAAAAAACCCCGGTAGCGTAGGTATGTACTGAATATACCTGTGATAGACGTTGATTCTTCTGCGGTTGTTTGTGTTGTAGGAGTTGCTGGTGTTGTCGTAGGAGTCGTTGTAGGAGTCGGCTGTGATTCACTGTTGCCTCCTGCCTGGGTCGTAGTGCGTGTGATTGGGGTTGTAGGAGACGTTGTAGAAGCAGAAGTTGTTGACATCGGGCTAGAAGTGGTGGCTGACAAGTGGAAAAGGAGACATTTGGTAATATTATTGAAATATAACAATGATTATCTGGCTTGGTCAAATCGTCGCTGGGCACGTAAAAGTTATTATAATTAAATATCGATTTTATTTTTTATTTTGTTTTTAGATAGAGTACTTAAATATATATCCAATGAATATTAAGAATCTCCATATCTTAAATGAGTAAATCTAAAATTCCAAAAGGACAGAATGAAAACAACTGCGCGTATTTGGGCTGCAAAAAGGGTTAAATCGTTTTTGCCTTTTTCACGAACTACCACCGAGTGGTGTCATTTGGGTAAAAATTAATACGCTTATGACGAATGAAATGTATGATTTGACGACGCTTCCGTAAAAACATAGTAGTGGTTACAATATCTGCATACGTAAGGCCACAACTTGAACATATTTTAACTGATGCGGCGACGAAATTATCTTTTTGCATGTTTGGCAAACATGACTGAACGCGCATCTCGTGATATGGCTGCAATAAGGACAAAGCGCGTTTTGTCCTTTTTACGTACGCTTTTACTGCCAAATTGCGCGTATTGGCTGTGCATTTTCAATGTGCATAATTATTGTCCTTTCTGCAAATATCGGCGTAATATTGGCGTGCAATAAAGACAAAGAAATGCGTAATAACTTCGTTAAAAAGACCTGAACATACCAACAATTCAACAACTTGGTAGCTATAAAGCCTATACCTTACTTTTTAACGAAACTTAGTTATTGAAGTGGCATGTGTACAAAATAATTGCCTAAATTGTGGTTTCTTTAAACAAATATGTATCGCTTTTTTCTATCGATACCGTTATTTTGTCCATTTACGTGCCCGGCAACGAAATACGACGGTCATTGATTGGCTAACCTCAGTCATTTGATGTTAACATGTTTAAAGGGATCTAGTAACTTTGTTGAGATGTGCAAAAACTGATGAATGGTTGATGCAATGTATACTGTTGTTATCTCATATGTCCTCAGGGTATTGTGTGAAAATTTCAGGTCAAATGGACAATGTATGGCCAAGTAATGAGCGAAAATGCAAAGTGATATTGGGTGATATTCACCAACTCACTGCATTCACTTTGTACAGGGATGAAAATCTCGCCCGGAGATTTTCTTATCTAAATACTTCAATTATACATATCTTTGTAATGAAAGGGAAATTTGAAAAACCGAAAGCTGTCCCATGATTTTATTGTTAATACGATACAACAAGGTATAAAGGAACCGCTAGAATTACAATTTTATTTGAGGATTTGGACAATGTTACTAAGTCCCTTTAAGTATGTAACACGGAAGAGCCGCGATATATCGATACAGGAGAATTTTCGTTTAGACCTACTACGGTGAAAAAAATTATAGCGATGGTATCGATTGCAGGTGTTATATTCCATGCTGGAAGTAATTTTTGTTATCAAAGTTTGCGCGTACGTTAATAATTAATACGCGCAATCAAAGAGAGATTCTATTATGACGTCATAATGCCAGACGCTAAAGTTGTTGTTGGGAACATCATGGAATGTTTCTCTCCGAGGGATTTGAAATGCTATTGACAGATTGAGGGAAGATTATATATAAGTCCCGAGACGTACTTACCGTCGTCTTGATGACATTTGAATCCAGTCATAGTCTCTTCGCACCTGTCGTTTGCACAAGGGCTGCTATGGCAATCTGAAAAACAAAACAAATGTGAAACTACATACGTACATTGGATAGTTTCGTATTTGTGTAGAATGTATGTGTAACAACTGAAGTGTTCCTCATCTACAACTTAAATATAAATCCACCGTAAATTATAAGGAACATAGGTCCGAAATTAAAACTAAATCAATCGAAAACTCATTTAAGTAATCCGGGAATCGACAGACACGGCGCCCGACTGGAATCCGGCTGATCCGACTCTTTCTCATGCACAATGTGTCTGCACCTGGACCGAGTGGTATTAGCTACAGGATAGACCTTCGTCCCTTATATGCGCCCCTCTTTCGGTCGGAATCCCAATCCGGCTCTTGCTCATAAACGATGTGTTTCCACCTGGCCCGGGTAGGATTAGTTTTGGGATGGTCTGCACCGCCTCCCCCTTTGAGTGGCCCTCCCAAACAATGCCCCTTACTTCAAAGAAACGCGAACGGTTTGGGTAAAAATTAATTCTTTCCGGGGACTCGGCAGACGCGCTTCGGCCGGGCGGGATCCCACACCTGATTGTCCTATTGCACGATGTGTTTGCGTCTGGCGAGGTTGGTGTCAGCTTCACGACTGTATCAATACTCTGTGTGAATACCCCATCATCCTCCTACTCCTTTCCCATTCTTGAAAGAAACGGGAACGATTTGAGTAAAAACAAATTCTTACCCGGGACTCTGTAGAATCCTGCATTTCATCTCGCAAGGTGTGTCTGCACCGTCGCCCCGTGTGAGTGCTCCTCTTCCCTCCTCCTCCCTCCTTTAGCTCCTTCACCATTACTAGATATCAAAGAAACGGGAACGAGGAGAGAACATTCATACTAACCCGGGACTCGGCAGACATGCGTCCAGGCGGAATCCCGATCCTGCTCTTAATCTTGCACGATTTGCCGTCACCTGGCCCGAGTATGATTAGCCTCGCGATGGACTGCACCGCCTCCCCGTGTAAGTGCCCCCTCCCTCCTCCATGTCCCTTTCCCATTCTTCAGGAAACGGGAACGAGGTGAGAACATTCATACTCACTCGGGACTCGGCAGACGCGTCTTCGGGGCGAATTCCCGATCCTGCCCTTCCTTATGCACGATGTGTCTACACCTGGCCCGGTGGGATCAGCTTCGGGATTGTCTGCACCGCTACCCCCTTTGAGTGCCCCTGCCTCCAATTTCCCCTTTCTTAAAAGAAACGCTAACGGTTTGAGTAAAACACGAATTCTTACCCGGAACTCGGCAGACGCGTCTTCCGTGCGGAATCCCGATCCTGCTCTTTCTCATGCACGATGTGTCTTCACCTGGCCCGGGTGGGATCAGCTTCGGGATGGTCTGCACCTTCTCCCCGTTTGGGAGCTGCTTTTCCTGACACGGTCGACCCATAGGCAGGGTGTAACCGAGTCCTAGACCATCACTGCAACACGAAGGTCCTGTGTCACCGTTGCTCTCCGATGACACTACTACTTGTGGCGCTGAGCGAGTTATAGGGATTCACAAGAAAACACACTTGCATATAATAATTTATTTCGCTGAAAAGTATGTTCACAGACCTCATACATTGCACATAGTCCCACCCGCACACACACATAACATGCATAAGGGAACATTTCTTTGCGCAAAGTGCGATTAACTACATTTAAAAAAGTCATGTAAAAATGTCGTATATTTTTAATTGTACCCCTATAAAAACAGCTATGCTGACTAGGGTGTTCCGCCCATTTGGGAAAATAAATGAATAAATAAATACAAATACAGAACATTTTGTCTCCAATAACGGCATGTATTAAAAATGTCAACTCATTTTGAAAATCATCAGTGGTGACAAAGCCAGATTTATTACACGTTTTTAAAGATATTCCCTTCTTCATGAAAATCGAATACATGACTAGTATGATCCTTCAATATATATGATTTCGCTACCTATTTTCTAACAGACATATATATGATTTCGCTACCTATTTTCTAACAGACATATTAGAGGAAATGATTATTAATTATTGTACACTTACGTTACAAGAACCTTTAATTGGCTTTGTAATAAGCTAGGATTGGTAAAAACACACATTTATTCCAGCGAACGTACCAACATTGATGAAAACAAGCATGCTGATGATCCAATGCACGTGATCGACCATTTTGTATTTCTGGAATAAATGCAAGACAACATTTTGAAATTGGTAGTGTAATTTTAGTATGCAGTATCTGGTAGGGAAACTTTTTGATTGGTTAATCTGTTTGCATGGTACATGTTATCAGTCTAAAACAAAAATGACATATTAACACAGTCAGACAGTAACATTTATATATCCGTGATCTGGTATGTCCACTGATGTATGTCCACAGGGATGTGTGAAAATTCCATGGTAAGCGAGTGTCATATGACAGAGTAATAAGCGAAAATGAAAAGTGATATTCGCAGTTGGACTTTGTACACAGTTATAAGTATCCACTAGAGATTGTTAAAAACAAACTCTTCAATCATACCTTTCTTTATACCAGATTATACATTTGGAAAACCATAAACGGTTCCATGATTGTATTGGTAATACGAGTACAAAGTGGTATTTGAGTTACAAGTAAGAGAATTAAAATGGAGATGGGCTGGGTATGTGACAAGACATCAGGATAATAGATGGACATATCGTTCAACAGAATGGCAACCAAGTAAGGGAAAGAGAAGATGGAGAGATGAAGTAACATCATATATGTGAACGGCCACGTGGCCCAGGATAGCTAGAGATAGAATATAATGGAAATGTCATGAGGAGGGCTTTGTCTAACGTCTGGATGAACTATGGCCTGGTAGATAGATAGATAGATAGATATATAGATAGAGTTCCAAGTAAATTTTGAGGATGTCAACAACTAGCTTCTGACTATACGAGCAATACAAATGGTGTCATGGGAACGTGCCCCATTCAAGGGTCTTTGTGGCTCGATGGTTGATCACCGGTCTAGCAGTCCGGAGGTCTCAACTTCGATTCCCGGCGAAGCGTATTTTTCTTGCTCATTTTATATTTCTGGTCTGTTTCCTTTATATTTGAAGTAGATCAAGATATATTAGACAAAGAAAGGTAAAACAAATGCAAGAACATTTTCCAGCACGATTCAGAATGTGTGTAAGTTCGTATGTGTACAAACTGGTGTACAGATAGCTAGCGATGCTAAAAGCTTTAGTCCGACCGTCATCCCCCTCCGTTAGATTGCTTGTCAATGTGGTATGGCAAACCTAATTGACAAACGTTCAAATTAATGGATAAAGGTGCTTATATCTAAAATGTTTCTACGTCAATATAAACTCTTGTTTCAATACCAGATATTGTCAAAGTTCTAACATAGGGGGGGGGGGGGGGGGGGCGGGGGTGGTATCGCCAACAACCAGTCCCCCACCACCACCTGGGCTCAGAAGCCATGGCCCTCGCTCCCCAAAAACGTTTTGCTTATTCCGCTTCGTTAGGAACACAACAATTATTCTGTTATAAGGTAACACAAAGTTAAAAAGAAAGAAAGAAAAAAAAGATGCACGCATACGCTCGCTAAAACCTCCATGTGGATACTAGTACTTTAGTAAATTACGCAAAGAAGAATTGATGCGTATACGCTAGCCCGTCACGAAGTAATTAGCATTATAATAAAAAGCTGCATCTCATCAGTGGATCATGACCACTGCTGTCACGACTAGAGACTGAGCGGCGAAGTTACTGAGTTATTCATTTCAGTAATGGATCATTTTGTTGAATTGATTTTAAATGGTTTTATTTTAGTAATCAAATGTCATCATGATAATCATGCGGATTAAAAACCCTGAACGAGCCTTTTCACCGTGTAACCATGGGAACAGTAACGCACTGAAAATGAAACATATATTATTGCGTGATCATGGTGATGCAATTCACCGGTCTACCATTAAACAAATTAAGCCCACAGGACACTATGTACACAATCCGATCCGATCCGACGACGGTTAAGGATCCGAACTATAATACAGCGAAATGCCCCAAGAAGCTCCCGGAAATCATAAAGAGGCCCCTTAAAGGGACTGTCCGCCTTTTGCAAGCCAAATTTCATAAGTTGCGAGGTTATTGTCTTATATGAAAGAAAATGTCATTTAACAGCATGCCTGAACAAATTAGGGCTTGAAATTTATAGACCTCAAAATGATAAAACGACTGGTCGCGTTTAATTGTGCATTATACGAGTATTCACCCGGTGCGAAATTTCGCTCACGGCGCATTCCACGGAGTACCACGTTGCTGTGCGTGACCACTACGTGACCCGCGCACAGATTGTGATCGAACAACGGCGTAAGCGAATACTAAACAAAATAACCAAAACTCGCTAAAAACTGACTACATGTAATTGTATATACTTCATTTTCGAGACCTTTTCCGTGACATACCTTTACAATTGTCGGCTTCACAATACCTTTACAAGAATAAGTACAATATTGTTGTAATATTATGCTTAATAAGTTAAACTCCTATATTGACCGATATATAGTTTGGTGGAGGGGCGCTGCACATCACAATTTTGTTGTGAGGTAATGAAAAACTGAGTATTGAATTCGAGAGAACATGCAATTTTAATGGCAGAATAAACTTTATTTGGTCAAAATCGGTCCAGAAACGGCTTAAATATCTATAAATCTATCTGATCTTATAATTATTTGGGGCCCAAATAATTAGATGATTTTTTTCAAAAAAATGAAAAAAATGCTTACACTTTTTTAAAAAAATTCAAAAGCGTTTTTAAAATAATTGTTGATGATCTCTCTATTAAATCATTATTTCAATAAAACATCACATGCATATGTTTGTATAAAAAATGGTTGAAACCAACGCCTTTTTAGAGAGCGCCCTCTTGTGTTATAATGGCTCTTTTTGAATGATAACAGGCTTTTTACTTAGTCGTTTGTAATTTTGTATACCTTTCGAGCATGGTGGAGTTATAACTATTAGTTTGTAGTGTCATTTTTCCGGGTTTTGGTTACTAAAGTTCAGCCTTACCAAAACTGTACTACCCCTTTAAAACCTGTAGTGAACATTTTTGAAAAAGTGTAAGCATTTTTAAAATTTTTAAAAAAATCATCGAATATATCTGGGCCTCAGATTTATTACGATCGGATATATTTATCGATAATTCAGCCGTTTCTGAACCGATATTGATCAAATAAAGTCTTTTCTGCCATTAAAATTGTATGCTCTTTCAAATTTGTCACTCAGTTTTTCATTATCTCACAAAAAAATTTATTTCGTGCAGCGCCCTCTATACCAAAACTGAAATACCCCTTTAAAAGTAAACCGTTTATATACCGATCCCTATATATTGTGCTGATTTCTTTGCACAGTATAATTTTAGTATATATTTAAACAGTTTCAAACGCGTTTAATTCGAGTAATGAGTACACCTGCCCCATTTAGGAATGTACATAATATGAGCAGATTATAATTTAAAAACATAATTTTGTGTGCAAGGAGAACGAAATTCCATATAAAACATAATTACAATTTTTATTTTCAAATTCTTTTTCAAATTCAATACTTTCCACAAATACTTTCATTATTTCCACAAATCATTAAAAACAAAATACAAGAAAAGCATGAGATATATACAGTAAAACAGAAAGAAAGAAAAAAAAACCATAACAAAGAGACAAGAGAAAGGAAAAATATATCACCTGTAAAACGTTAATGAATGTGGAGGGATCAGAAGAAGTTTTGATACAAACTTATGGGTATGATCCCTAGATTCAATATGGATTACGAATTCCAATAGATTTCAATAAAGTTAAAGTTACAATTGACCCACTAAGAAGAAAAGAAATCTTAACATGCCGCTTTAACCATTCATATGGTTATTTCGTCTTGAAAGGTGGTTCGGATTCGTAAATTAGACGCGATAAAGGTGCTTATATCTTAAATGTTTCTACAATATAAACTCTTGTTTCAATACCAGATATTGTCAAAGTTCTAACATAGGGGGGGGGGGGGGGGGGTGGTATCGCCCAAAACCAGTCCCCCACCACCACCTGGGCTCAGACGCCATGGCCCTCGCTCCCCCAAAACGTTTTGCTCATTCCGCTTCGTTAGGAACACAACAATTATTCTGTTATAAGGTATAATACAAAGTTAAAAAGAAAGAAGGAACAAAAATGCACGCATACGCTCGCTAAAACCTCCATGTGGATATTAGTACTTTAGTAAATTACGCAAAGAAGAATTGATGCTTATACGCTAGACCGTCACGAAGTAATTAGCATTATAATAAAAAGTTGCATCTCATCAGTGGATCATGACCACTGCTGTCACGACTAGAGACTGAGCGGCGAAGTTATTAATTTCAGTAATGGATCATTTTGTTGAATTGAATTTAAATGGTTTTATTTTAGTAATCAAATGTCATCATAATAATCATGCGGATTAAAAACCCTGAACGAGACTTTTCACCGT
Organism: Echinarachnius parma; assembly: GCA_037951105.1. NCBI lineage: Eukaryota > Metazoa > Echinodermata > Echinoidea > Clypeasteroida > Echinarachniidae > Echinarachnius > Echinarachnius parma. The sequence goes on from JBAMJV010004275.1 coordinate 18,839, forward strand.
GTAACCATGGGAACAGTAACGCACTGAAAAGGAAACATACAATATTATTGCGTGATCATGGTGATGCAATTCACCGGTCTACCGTTAAACAAATTAAGCCCACAGGACACTATGTACACAATCCGATCCGATCCGACGACGGTTAAGGATCCGAACTATACTACAGCGAAATGCCCCAAGAAGCTCCCGGAAATCATAAAGAGGCCCCTTAGAGGGACTGTCCGCCTTTTGCAAGCCAAATTTCAAAAGTTGCGCGGTTATTGTCTTATATGAAAGAAAATGTCATTTAACAGCATGACTGAACACTGAAATCTCTTTTTCGTGGAGTTATACACCTCAAAATGATAAAAACGACTGGTCGTGTTTAATTGTGCATTATACGAGTATTCACCCGGTGCGAAATTTCGCTCACGGCGCATTCCACGGAGTACCACGTTGCTGTGCGTGACCACTACGTGACCCGCGCACAGATTGTGATCGAACAACGGCGTATTAAGCGAATACTAAACAAAATAACCAAAACTCGCTAAAAACTGACTACATGTAATTGTATATTCTTCATTTTCGAGACCTTTTCCGTGACATACCTTTACAATTGTCGGCTTCACAATACATTTACAAGAATAAGTACAATATTGTTGTAATATTATGCTTAATAAGTTAAACTCCTTTATTGACCGATATATAGTTTGGTGGAGGGGCGCATTCATTTTTCATTCGTAGAATCTAAATTACAGGGCTGTTCGATCTTAATTTTTGTGTGTGTGTTACATTCATCCTCATCCGTCTACTGGAAACTGTCCAGACGATCTGTAAAAGGCGGACAGTCCCTTTAAAAGAAGACTTTATTGACGAATAACCTCCAATAAAGTCTGCATTTGTTTTTCAAAAGTACTTGTTTTTGTGTTTACATATGCTAATGAACTCATCTGCTCGAATGTGGTGACGTCATTGAAGCATAACTATGATTGTGTGCTCGCTTTACGTACACGTATGACCTTTACACTCCGTTGTTCGCGCACAATTACCCATTGTGAACTGCTGTGCCGTATCGAACTTGAATACGCCAAAGCTCGGACAAGGGTGTATACGCAACATTCGATTTCTTGGCCCAAACAAACTGGTCCATTTAAAGGAACTACAGCGTCTAGATGGCCTAATTTTCACAATTAGGCTCTCTAGAAGTAATTTGTCCTCAAGATAAAGAATTTGGCAGTCATTTCCCATGAAATCAATCAATTTTGGGGTAATTAGTATATATCTAATTGTCCTGGGAACGCCCCTTTTAAATCGCCAAAATTGGTGTGACGTCATCTAAAGAACTTCGCCCCATAGTATGTACACGACGCCTCTAAATTCTGTAGATGACGTAAGCCGATGAATTGCCAATCACATGTCAATAAAGCTGCTGATTTTGGACCCTAAATGTGGGCGGGGCGTAAACTGGCTGCTAAGTGAGATTTGGCATCAGAAAATTAGCCTAAAATCACTACTGTGTTTATTTTCATGGAGTTTTTCTGCAGACCTAGTTTACAAGTCATCAACTATGGAATAAGTGCCAAAATACGTTGTATTAGTTCCTTTAAAGGAATCTCGTTTGTTAGGTCAATTGATTAACTAAGAATTGCGAAGTAAACTAGGTAAATTACTTTCTCTCTCGTTTTGTGTCTGTTTATGTAGTGCGTGTGCTCCATTAACGGGGGTTTATGAGGGCACGTGCGGAGTTACAAATTTTGTCATACTTTGCTAAAGATTGTATCAAAGTATACCACCACATTTCGGGTAATTTTATTGTTGATATTGCATATATTATTTGTAATGTTCTTGTCTATTTTTGTAGCAAGCAAATAGAAATAAAATTATGAATTAAAATGTTTATATTTCATGTATGATTTTACTTAGTAGATTGGCCTGCTGTGAATTTCACGAAAAATGTATAGTATTGCATCCGCGACTTAATGGATTTTGAGGATCGTTCCATTACTCTTTGATGATTTATGTTTTACAAAAATAAAATTTGGGACAAGTTAAAGGTTTGAAATGTTTTATTAGTATGAAATGGTTATCTAAAATCATTATTTTAATCATCAAATTAATTAATTTCGCCAATACGCTCTTCTTTTAAAGAGATCTAGTAATTGTGTTGGCATGTGCAGAAAGTGTTGAATGGTTGGTATAATGTGTAGTCTGGTGATCTGACACGGCCTCTGAGTAATGTATGAACATTTCACGTTAAATGGATGTTATATGGCCGAGTAATGAGCGAAAATGGAAAGTGATATTTGCTAACTCGTTGCACTGACTTTGTACACAATCATGACTAGCCAGTGGATAGTTAAAAGTCTAAACACTTCAAACATTAATATCTTTTTAATGAAAGGGAAATTCAAAAAAAAAAACGGTTCATACGAATACAACAATGTTTGAGAGAACCACTAGATTTCTAATGAAGTTTTGAGGTTCTGGACAATGTTACAATATCCCTTTAAGTTTGAAAATACAGTCAGAACGCAGCGTACGCCTATCACCCTCCATTTGATTCATTTAATATTCTGCCCATTCGCGGTGGAGTAATGATGGTATTATGAGTAACTGTAAATTTTATTTTTATTTTTAGCATACATGACAATTAACATAGTCGTTACAAAATGGATTTCGTATCATAGACACTTTATATACATATCAAATCTTAAAGGTACACTGGAATATTGGTACTTCCCGAAAAAAAAAAAAATTGTAAGGGTTTTGGTTGGTTTTATATTCCATTTGAAAGTTCATTGAATAAAACATGTAAAATGAGAGAATCATTCCCTTTTGAATGCTTTCATAGTTGTACAATTTGATTTCAAAATCATGTATTCATAAGTCTACCCTGCCGGGGGACATCTTGACTCTTAAAAAAATACATAAAATGCTTATACACTTCTTTCAACAAATTTAAAAAGAGGTTTTTAAATAGTTGTTGATGATATCTCTATTTAACCATTATTTTAACAAAACATCACATGCACAATTTTGTATAAAAAATAGTTGAAATCAATGAGTTTCTAGAGAGCGCCTTCTTGAGTTTGAACAGCTCTTTTTCAATGATAACAGGCTTTTTAATTAGTTGTTTGTAATTGTGTATACCTTTCTTGCATGATGGAGTTATAATTATTAGTTTGTTATGTAATGGTGCAGGTTTTGTTTACTTAAAGCGAACCAAAATGATAGCATTTCATCTATGCTTCTTCGTTCGCGACACCGAGAGCTTTAATTTGATATACAAATCACAAAAAATGTCCCACTGATGAGGCCACACCAATCTCGCAAAAAGACGACACAAATTATTTGTTTGCGGCGTCCCGTACTAACATGGAGACTGCCATGTTTACATTTTGTGCAGACCCCCAGCAAAGATGTGACGTTTTTTTGGACTTCAAAGCTAAAATTCCATTCATGATCATGTTAAAAGAAGATACAATTTTGTCTTTGTTGAAACACAGGCCACAACAAAAAGTGTATATATAAAAAGAGAAGATATTAACCAACGACCATTCGAGACGGGGAAGTGTGGAAATGTGACTAAATGTGGTTATTTAGCCAATATACCATAGCTTTTTGACAGAATTGTCAGAGGTTGCCATGGTAACAATTGTGTTGGCGTAAGCATGAACGTGCATGCACACTACTGTATATGATTCCTGCCGATCATGTACGATTTTCTCTAGCATGCCTCCAAAACAGCTGCGATGATTCCGAACTACGTACCAAACATTCCTTTTCTTTGATTTGGAAAGGGGTGTCATTCCTCTTTGACGTACAAAACAAAGGCTTGTACAGTGAATGAACTGCCTACACGTATTTCTATAGTTACAGTTTTAAGAAATGCAAGTTTGTAATTTACCCCACTATTTCACGTAAACAATTGAGTCGTAGTATCGAGACGGCATTGTTTCCCTGTCTGAAGCGCGTTTAGTTGCTTTTGCAGTGATATGAATCAGAATAATAAATAAATAAATAATAATAAATAATATAGGATATTTATATTGCGCAATATCCACCTAATATAAGGTGCTCAAAGCGCTTATTATTATCCCTGGTCATTTGGTACAGTTCAGACCCGCACAATAATATTGTACACATTCTCAACTCCCCGGGGAGCATACTAGCGGGCAACCCTATGGGTGCACCAAGCTAATTTTCACCAGACCAGGTACCCATTCACACACCTGGGTAGAGAGCAGCAATGTGGATTAAATGCCTTGCTGAAGGACAAACGGAGTGGGCAGGGTTCGAACTCGGGGTCTCACGATCAGAAAGCACGCGCTCTACCGATCTTGCCACACCACTTGCTCGTAGTCTAAATTATGCTTCGCTAGGGCGGAAATAAATGCACAACTTCTTGTATCATTATTATCTATATTATACCATGATATTTCTAAGTATAACTATTTAATTAAAAGTAGCAAAAATATTATATTTATGGAGGATTGCGAACGCGTACGTGCTCGTTAATATCATTCAAATCAAAGGTCATATGAACACCCTCGTTCTGACTAGAAAATAAGTACTATCATTTTTAACATTTTTTCGAAGTAGAAACAAATAAAACACATACTAAATAAATTGATTCAAAATGCTAAACTATAAGCAGTGCAATGTATTTTTGTTTGCTCCGATTTTTGATCAAAATAATGTACGTTATTTAACTAATGGTTAAAATGGCATTTGGCTAGACCAATCAACGTCAGTACAGAAAAACGTCACGTTTCGGCGGCAAACAAAACATCATGGCGCCACTCAGAGCACCCATAAAGAGCCTGCGATAGCAAAACAGAAACTTTGCCCACTCTTCAAAAGAAATAATGGAAGGGGTGATTCAGGGACATTTGAGATGTGTGAAAATAGGTCTTACTACACAGTTTGCTTTGTTTTATGCGTTTTGGTTCGCTTTTTAAATTCAGTTTGACCAAAACTCAACTATCTCTTTCAATCAAATGTTGCCATGTGAAATTTTGGTAAAAAGTTTGCCCAGATGGTACAATTTTTCTTCTTCATTTTTGTGCAAATAAAGATGCTCAAAACACAGTTCATACTTCTTGCGTCTCCATGAGTTTAAAATCGTCGTAAAGCACAACTCATATGCTTTAGATTAGGTATCTATCAATTTAATATGTATAAGGGATCTAGTAACATTGTCCAAATCCTCATAATCCAATTGGAGTCATAACGGTTCCCTCGTATATTGTTGTATTCGTATTAACTTTTAACAGAAGCATGACACAGGTTTTGGTTTTTCGAGTTTCCCTTTCGTTAAAAAGATATTTACGATCGAAGTGATTAGATGTTAAACTATCCACCGGATAGTCGTTAGTCGTTACCGTGTACAAAGTCAGTGCAATGAGTTAGTGAATATCACTTTACACGTTGCTCATTACTCTGCAATATAACGTCTATTTAACTTGTCGCACGATACCCAGGGGACATATCAGACCACAACAATACACATTGCATCAACCATTCATCACTTTTTGCACATGTCAACAAAGTGACTAAATCCCTTTAAATAGCGCATTACACAAAGTTTCAACGCGCTTTACTTCATAAAAGTCCACATAATTATATACATATTTACACTGAATAATACAATCATGTACAACGATATAATAACAAACAATAATTTAACGAAGGAGGATTTAAGCCCATAGACAATTTCAAGCAATTTAGAGTAACAAAACATTAAACTTGGCCTTAAAGAATCAATTTAAGGTTCTATGTCATGGAAATCACATTAAAACATTTTTTTTAGCCTATCAGGGATAGTTTTTCATGTGGATTCCAATTACAATAATATTTTTTCAATAGAAAAGTCAATGAAACAAGAAATCAACTTGAAAATTCAAATTGGGAACACCCACAAAAAAATGTCTCCAGAGTGAAATTCTGCAAGTGACCTCATCTGTCAATCACAACTCAGTTAATTATGATATGAACAATGCAACTTCACCAAAGCTGAGCGCCTGCTCACAATAGTATCACATGATTGAATACACTACCAACTAACACACTTTCAATTTCAATAGTAGTTGCTATGTGAGAAAAAGCCAACCATCATTATGACAAGAAAGGCACTGACAAGCTAAATTGTATGGAAGCATGCAGGGCATGCTATTGTGGGCATATTCTTTTTGTCTTTCTCCTTTTCCATCTAATGTAAGCTGACCAGTGATGTCAATAGCTTATCAGTGCTTTTCTTGTCCTTATGATGGTTGGGGTTTTCTGACATACATGTAGCAACTGCTATTGAAATTGAAATTGTGTGGGTTGGAAGTATATTCAAAGATGTGATACTATTGTGAGCAGGCGCTCAGCCTGGGCGAAGGTGCATTGTTCATCTTACAAGTAACTGAGTTGTGATTGACAGATGAGGTCCTATACAGAATTTCACTCTAGAGAGTTTTTTTAAGAGGTGGGGCTTAGGCTTGCCTTAGCAAGATGAACAAAATAATTGCAAACATATTTTAAAATCAACAAAACATATTTCGATTAAACAGTTTACAAATATTTGATGTATACACTAAAACAGATAAATAGAAGTCAACATGTATTCACATTACATGGCCCCTTTAAATAAAAATTGCAATTTACTAACAATGTGGTGATCATTACGTACCAGAAAATATTACATTTAGATAATGAGTGAAGAGGTAGGTTTTTAGACTATAAGCAAATGAAGTAACGAAATATTAGAGAGCAAAGTTCAAAAGGAAGTGTCGTGACTAAATGCGCAGATATGATTGCTTCAAATTTGCAAATTTACCGACTTGCAATTAATTGCAACTTACAATCGATTGCATCTCTTTCTGCAACGGGGCCCAACAAATTAAACATGAACTCGATACAACTTTGAAAGGCACTGTCCTGTTTTGTATTGAAGGGATCGTAACATTACAAACTAATTGGTATAACTCCACCATGCTCGAAAGGTATAAAATAATTAAAACTACTAAATATAAGGCCTGTTATCATTCAAAAACAGCCATTAAAACACAAAAGGGCGCTCTCTAAAAAGGCATTGGTTTAAACCATTTTTATATTAAAAATGTTGCATGTGATAATTGTTAAAATAATGATGGAATAAAGAGATCATCAACAACTATTTAAAAACCTCTTTTGTAATTTTTTGAAAAGTATAAGCATTTTATATATATTTGTCTAAATTATCAAATAAATCTGGGACCCCTCGTTTATTCCGTTCGGATATATCTATTGATATTTCAGTTGTTTCTGAACCGATTTTGATCAAATTAATACAGTTTATTCTGTCATTAAAATTGTATGCTCTTTGACATTCAGTTTTTCATTACCTCACAAAAAAATATTTCTTGAAAGGCCCTCTATACCAAAACTGATCATATCTTACTTACCATCTCTATGTTCAAGCGGTTCAAATACAACGCAGATCATGCGTCGACGCTGAAAATAATAAGTTTCACCGAATTTATGAAAAACAAACTTTTAAGATGGCAAAAACGAAGGAAATTCAGCGTTGTAAAACACGATGGCGACTTGAACAAGGGTTTGGTATATTGCCAGTCTCTGTTAATGCAGCAACGACCGATATGACATTTGAAATTTCGATGAGCTGCCTTGTATAACCGGATTTATTTACTTTTCGGTAGCGGAGCCAAAACTAACTATGAATTACGTTGCATAAAACACAATGACGGTATGAACTTTTTGCCGCTCGGTGTTGCTATAGCGAAGACCGAAATGATAGTAAAGCTTCTGAAGCTGCCCAGCGAGATAGTAACAGCTTGCATAACCGGATATAATCAGATAATGAGAAGACACAAATAGTGTTCCGAGGTATACCCGTGGAGAAAAAACGAAGGAGCGATATAAAAAAAAGTCACTGTATGTCGGACCGAATCCGGATCTGAATACTCGATTGCTCATCTTTTTTTGCTGAAGTGAAGACTTAAAACACGATTTGGCGAAAGTTAATTTTCTCCTGTTGAATTAAAATATGCGATAAACGATGGAGATTAATGATTTCTGACCAGAATACAACAACACACCAATGAAAATGAACGATGATTGTTGAGTTCACCCCGCCCCTCGTTAACAGTTGTTGTGACATTCGCCGCTTCCTCAACCAATCAATGTACTTTATTTTACTGACGTCACGTGTGTTCGTTAAATTTAGGATGAAGGGCCGTGAGCAAAACTAGTGCACAGGACACTTTATATCTAGGACAATTTGATACATCTGTAAAAAAAAAAAAATCAATTACTAGATTGAATAATTTGTCGTTAGGAAAAACTAAACAAAACATGTTAGACTTTTGATAATATTGCTCCCTCGTCGTGGTAGACTGGCGTTCATCGTTCCCGCATTCGCCGAAATGTGTCTATGCTCGTGGGGTTCTTTAGATGATTGTATTGTCATTGATGCATGATATGGCAAGACAAATTGTGTTATTTCATCAGTTCTGTAACTTGTAGTGAATTCAATAATAATACCCAGAACTCACCATTTAATACTTTTTATTTGAACAGTTTCGTTGAAAAAATAAATAAATTGTTGTCTATTTGAGATATTTGCCATTACAGCTACAGAAATACAATGAAACTAAGATTTAAATGTGCGATACCTTTAAAGGGATCTAGTAACATTGTTTACATGTGCAAAAAGTGATGAGTGGTTGATACAATGTATATTGTTGTTATGAAAATTTCAAATTAAATGAACGTTATATGGCCGAGTAGGTATACTTTTGTATGAAAAATGGTTGAAACAAATGCTTTTTTAGAGAGCGCCCTCTTGTGTCATAATGGCTTATTTTGAATGATAACAGGCTTTTTAATTAGTCGTTTGTAATTGTCTATACCTTTCGAGCATGGTGGAGTTATAACTATCAGTTTGTAGTGTCATTGTGCAGGTTTTGGTTACTAAAACTCAGCCTTACCAAAACTGTACTACCCCTTTAAACCTTACAAAAACATCATGCCCTTTAAACCGCAAAATAGAGAATAATGTAAATATCACAGATAAAATATTTTTATTGACGATTTTCAAATTCCATTAGTTCATTCCACACGATTCTTAGGGATTGTTTCAAATGATAAATTGAATTGGAAAGAATATACAAATGAGAGCCTGTAACAAATATCAATTCATTGGTGCGTTAAATAGATTAAAGGGATAGTTGAGTTTTGGTAGAGAGGGCGCTACACAAAATTTTTTTTTGTGAGATAATGAAAAATTGAGTGTCAAATTTGAAAGAACATACAATTTTAATGGCAGAATAAACTTTATTTGATCATAATCGGTTCAGAAACGGCTGAAATATCCATAAACATAACCATTTGTAATACATATGGGGCCCCACAAGTATTCGGCTTATGCCGAAAGGGTGGGTAGCGTGGCGTCGCGTCGCGTTGACTGGAACGCGACCATTCGTCCAAAGCCCCCCCGGTTTTGCCGAAAGGGTGCGTTGGGGGCGTCGCGTCGCGTCGCGTTGACTGGAACGCTACCATTCGTCCAAAGCCCCCCCCCCCCCCCCCCGGTTTTGCCGAAAGGGTGCGTTGGAAGCACTGATTTCCCATTGACCAAACAAATCATGGGGATAGGCATATCTCAGCCAATTCTTAACAAATTTAATTGATTTTTGGTATTTGGACATTATTTAATTGGTATGCTCTTTCGGTAAAATAATGAAGTTCAAATTTGAAAATTCAAAAAATAGATGTGTATGACGTCATATCTTGTGTACTCAATTTGCTCCCATCGAAGCATTGGAATAGTTCACCTTCGGATTGTATCTGTGTAATCGAAACTTGAAATGACACAAACCTGAATAATGGTGATCAGACCAGTGGCGTACACAGGATTTTGTTCAGGGGGGAGGGGGGTATGTCGTCTGACAAATTTCTGTAAGCAGGGGGGGGGGGGGGGGGGAGAGTGGCCGTATACATCAGTTTGACGTCATAAATGAGTAAAGTGTGTACTATGAGTACGTTACTGTTCGTATGATGTCCGTATGCATGTGTGCATGTCTGTATATTTGTGTTTGAGTGTGTATGTGTGCCTCCGTCTGTATGAAGGCGCGTTGCAAAACTGGTGAAAATCTAAAAAGCGCGAGTTAAATTCAACCCTCACTCCCGACCGCTCAGTCCAGACTAGGCGTGTAGAACAGGCAGGGAAAGTAGGACCATCCGTTACCCCACAAAAGCAGCATAATACCGCAGAAAATGTAGCCCAACTTTGAAGGGTGATTGCACCAAATCTAGCGGTGGGTCAGAATATGGTTAACATTTTCATGAACTGGAAATACTATATTTCCATAATGATATAAAATAAGAAAATCCTAATGTCGAAATCCTGCACGAATCGGTATTTATGGTCCAAAGTTAAAAAAAAGACAAATTTAAAACAGAAAAGTAAGCTATTCAAATATGGTTCAAAATTGCATGTTCCAATCGTTTCGTAATATAACACTAGAAATAATCAAGATGTCGTATTGTTTAAAATACAAATATTAAGAAAGTCAGGGTTTACATACCTTTATATAAGACAACAATTTGGCCAGAGTTGCGTCATGTCATTTCACCGGACCATCGAGTGGAGAATTGAGAAAGCGGGGGTTATTTATCACAAAGTTGTTGATCACATCCGGGTTCTTTTGATACGCGTCCGTTTTACTTATCTAACGCATGAAACCGCCGTGACGTGATTGTACGTGGTACGTACGTGGTATCGATATCCGGCGCGCGCATACACAATCTCAATATCTCAATCACAATCTCCGCGCGCAATCGATCGTGTCTTATATATTGGACGCGTAGTTTGCATGACAAATTATTTTTAAAATAAAGAAACCCGTTCAAAGTTCGTCATGTAAACTGGGCAATGAGTGTTACCCGATTCGTAACGTATGACATAAGATTCGTAGAGTTGAGGTAGATTTGTAGAGTTCCACTTCAGGTGACAAGGTAGCCTATCCGATAGGCATCGTGCTGTCTGGCAGGTTCTACAACGGCACTGTATTTTATATCATTATGGAAATATAGTATTTCCAGTTCATGAAAATGTTAACCATATTCTGACCCACCGCTAGATTTGGTGCAATCACCCTTCAAAGTTGGGCTACATTTTCTGCGGTATTATGCTGCTTTTGTGGGGTAACGGATGGTCCTACTTTCCCTGCCTGTTCTACACGCCTAGTCTGGACTGAGCGGTCGGGAGTGAGGGTTGAATTTAACTCGCGCTTTTTAGATTTTCACCAGTTTTGCAACGCGCCTTCATACAGACGGAGACACACATACACACTCAAACACAAATATACAGACATGCACACATGCATACGGACATCATACGAACAGTAACGTACTCATAGTACGTTAAATGCACCTCGCCCGAGATGGTCTTCATTTGAACCGGAGTGGGACGAAACAGCTGGCGTCAAACATCATCAGCTACGTCGGTGGAGATAATGAGGTTCGGAGAGATCGGCGGTCACTTCACACACACCAACCTGATCAACATCAGCGGCAGACCAGTTTACAGATACAGCATTCTGAAGATTTGGCAGGAAATCGAGGACTACACACTCACGCAGACGATACCAGACACCGCGGCGGAGAGGTTGGAAGGCGGGCCAGTCAACAATACCGAGGACCACACACATATGCAGATGCGACCAGACAGACCAGAGGTATGTCTTTTCAGATGCGCCCCTCCTCAAACAACAGATGGAAGGCAAGGGGTCGAGAGTTTCCCAGGGACTGGGTGGATTGCCTGGAGACGGCGGAGAGACTGCTAAATGTCCGTCACTAGCAGTAACAATGCACAATTATAAAAGTCTTGATAACACGTTGATACACAAAATTCCTGAAAAACAGAATTCTTCTGGCTTACAATTGATTAAAATTATTAGTATTAATGTATGCGGTATAAACTCTAAGCTGGAGCTTGGAATATTGCCAGACTATATAGCTGATGCAGACATCGCATGCTTTTCAGAAACTAAGACAGACTATATTGATGAGGATTTTATACCGCCTGGTTATGAATATATTTGTAAAGAGCGCACTGATAATACATTGCCTCACGGAGGAGTGCATGGCGTATGCATTCTATACAAAGACTGTTACAATGTACAAATTATAGAAACAGTAAAATCAAGGTATGTTCTGTGGTGCAAAGTTAAGTTGAATAATAAGTTCACATTTATTATTGGATCAGTTTATGTACCACATGAAAACTCGAAATACTATAATTCTGATATTTTCGAGGAGATAGCATGCTCTATTGTGGATTTAAAAAGTAAATATGAGTTGCCTTTGTGCATGATAGGAGATTTTAATGCTCGGACAGGGAATTTGATAGATTGTGTTGAAGATAGTTGCGAAGATTTATATTTAGATGTGCAAACACCCTCACTTCCTGAAAGAAGAAATTTGGATAGATGCATAAATAAAAATGGAGTAAATCTCATTGAATTATGCAAATCACTCGAAATGACAATAGTTAATGGTAGAATAGGAAATGATGCCAGAGGCCATTTCACATTTGGAAATTTGAGCACCATTGATTATTTTATTATATCACGAGAATCGTTTAAGTTAGTTAGAAATTGTGAGGTAGATTGTTTTGATAATACGCTTTCTGACAAACATAATCCTTTATGTGTACATTTAGATATTTATGTAGACTCGCTTGAAAGAAGAGAGGAGGTAAACACTCAACAGGAAGGCGATTCTTCCTTTATTGAAGCAAATGTGAAAATTGTTTGGAATACATCTTCTTGCAATGAATTTAAAAATGGTTTAGATGCAAATATGATTAATGATATTTGTAGCAGGATAGATTTTTAGAAAGAAATAACACTGATCAAAAAGCAATAGACAAATTATGCGAGTGTATAAAAAGTGTTTACATTGAGGCAGCTTCTAAAGCAAATTTAGTGAAGAAAACGAGTAAAAAGAAAAGGAAAAGCGATACAAAAGTACATAAACCTGATTATAAATTATGGTTTAATGAGACATGTAAACAATTAAAGTCAACATTTTTGAAACTTAAGAAAAATTGCAAACGTTCAAAAGGTAGTCTAGATGATGAGGAAAAGTTTGAGAGCGTGAAGTTATTGTATAGGAAAACATTAAAGCACGAACGCAATATGTATCTTAAGGATTTACATAAGAAGCTTCGTGCTCTAAAATCAAAAGATCCGAAAGAATATTGGAAAATATTAAATTTAAAAGTAAAAGATAAAAAGGAAAAAAATACAATTGGTATTTCAGCATTTGAATCCCATTTTAGGGATTTGAATAAAAAAGATACATTACATGAATATGATGAAAAGGAAGATTTTTCTTTTGATCGATATGCTTTAGTGTCAAACGACAATTATGATTTTAATAAACCGATTTGTGACGAAGAAGTCGTTTGTCAGATTAAAAAGTTAAAAAATAATAAAGCGTGTGGCATAGACTTAATATTAAATGAATGTTTAAAGAATAGTAATGAATCTCTAATTAGAGTAATCACTAAATTGTTTAATATAATTTTGGACACTGGAATTATACCAACTGATTGGACTATAGGTTTAATTTGCCCAATTTATAAAAAGAAAGGGTCGCCGAACGACCCTGACAATTATCGTGGTATTACACTTTTAAGCTGTATTGGGAAATTGTTTACATCAATAATAAATAATAGATTAAGTACATTTTTGAATGAGAATTATTTAATCGGTGAGGAACAAACAGGTTTTAGAGAGGGATATTCGACTGTAGATCACGTATTTGTATTTCATTCGATCCTAGATTTGTATTTATCTCACAGAAAAAGAATATACTGTGCCTTTATAGATTACAAAAAGGCATTCGATTCGATAGATCGAACATTACTTTGGTGTAAACTTTTACAGCAAAACATTCGAGGAAAACTATTTAAAGTCATTCATAATATGTATGCAAATTTGAAATCATGTGTTGTGAAAGATTCTCAAAGATCTGATTACTTTAGTTGCAACATTGGCGTTAGACAAGGGGAGAATTTATCCCCCTTACTTTTTGCATTGTACATAAATGATTTTGAATTATTTATTAAAGATAGATATCCCGGTATTGATTTGTTGCCCAAAAAACTAAAAAGTGCAATGTCCAATAATGGAATTGAAGTGTTTATGAAACTTTTCTCATTATTATATGCAGACGATACGATAGTTTTAGCAACCAATGAACGTGAATTACAATCAGCATTGGATGCCGTTAGTGAATATTGTAAATTGTGGTTATTAAAAGTTAATGTTAGTAAAACGAAAGTAGTGATTTTTTCTAAAGGAAAAGTAAAAAAATATGAACCGTTTATGTTTGACGGAGAAGAAGTAGAGGTGGTTGATGAGTACACATACCTGGGCGTAGTGTTTAATTATAACAATACGTTCAAAAAAGCCCAGAACAAGCAAATTACTCAAGCTAAAAGAGCTATGTATAGTCTGATAATAAAATCTCGGAAGTTAAGACTTCCTTTAGACATACAGGTAGAACTTTTTGATCGGATAGTGGTGCCCGTACTTATTTATGGAAGTGAAGTCTGGGGTTTTGAAAATATTGCGCAGATCGAGGCATTGCATGCACAATATTGTAAGCAATTGTTAAGATTGAGAAAAAGTACGATGAATAGCATGGCACTGGGTGAATTAGGTCGGTTTGAAGTATCATTAGTTGTAAAAGAAAGAATGGTTAACTATTGGTTTAGAACTATATCTGGTAAAGAAGTCAAGTATTCAACGACAGTGTGTAATATTTTGAAACTCCTGCGAGATAATGATATATTTTCCTCTAAATGGACTCGATATGTACATACTGTTTTGCATGAATTAGGTATGTCAAATTTGTGGTATGAATATGAAAAAGTAAGTAGTTCATGGGTGAAATCAGCCCTTAAACTAAGATTAAGTGATACATATTCTCAAAATTGGCACTGTAAAATTAACGATAGTACATGTTGTTTAAATTACCGAATTTTTAAAAGTAAGGTCATTATGGAACCATATTTGATATTAATGCCGCCCTCATTGAGAATTGCTTTAGCAAAGCTCCGATGTGGAAATCACAGATTGCCTGTAGTAACTGGAAGATATAATGGAATCGAAAGAAAGGATCGCATATGCGAGCTTTGTAACAATAATAAATTAGGGGATGAATTTCATTATCTATTTGAATGTCCAGTACTAGATAATGAAAGAAAGACCTTTATAAAGTCATACTATAGAGTGAGACCGAATGTAATGAAAATGAGTCAGTTATTTAATAGTGTAAATCATAGGGAATTAGCAAATGTATCAAAATTGTGTTGTATCATAATGGCACTCTATAAGAAATAGTTAAAGTCTGCAGCCACAACGCTGATTTGTAGTATGTATGATTATCCTTCAAATTGACGAATAGTGGTAACTTGGAAAGTATTATAGTCTTTTATAATATGTTGATGCACACGTTTACTGCATGATCTGAACAAGTACCTTTGTTGTATGTAAATAGTTTTTGCTCTTGTTTTTTTTTCCCCTTCTCTACTGCATTGATATTTCAATAGCCGTTGTGCATTCTCTTGATAGTAACATTTTCTTGGTCAATTCATAGCTTGCGATTGACCTTGTTTTCTTTCTTGTACTTCTTTATTATTATTATAAATATTGCGATTGCGTTTTATTTACTTGTCTTTGTTTGCTAAATATCGTCTTCACACCATATTATAATGATTATTTAGCCCCCATAATTATGAAAGTTAAGTATATTACTATATTGATTCTGGAATAGTTCATTTTTAAAAACTTACTTTAGATTATTATTAATAGTTTCCTGCTAACTTGTCAGTATCACTGTTCATTTATTTGGTCATCATTGCATAGCGGTTTCACCCTTAAAGTAATATCACCTTTTAGTAAAGGTATAGGGAAATTAAATTTGACAAGACCGAGTTTATCATCTCAATGATCTTCACATTTTCGAAAGTTTATATTTTTGATCGATTTTAAATTTGCAATTAACTTACTTCCTGTTTGTTTTATGTTACATGTTAGTTTTCTTATATTTTGTGATATATTGTTTTGAATATGTGTATATAAATCTGTATATATTTGTTATATTGTGCTAAATGTGATTTTCTTCAATACCCTACGACAGGGTGACATGAGAAATAAAACATTGAACATTGAACACACTTTACTCATTTATGACGTCAAACTGACGCGTTTGACGTCACTCATACACCATAAACGGTTTTTTTGTGTTAATTCAATAAAATGAACTTGAATAAATTTACAAATTGAACTGATATACCCCGAAACATTGCTTTTACACATGACACACACAAAACACACATTTACGGAGTTATTTTGACAGATATCCCTTGTTTTATTTTGCCCTGGACACCTGGACAATTATCCCTGCCACACCGGCATCCACGGCAATAGCGGCCTGTCACGTTTGCCCATTCCGCCCCCCCCCCCCCCGCGTTGTCTCACGTCCATCCCGTTTTGTCCACGGTGGCCTGAAACGGGGCTGCCGTGGCCGCCAGGAACATGGTGTAAACGCACCATCAGTGGGGGGGGGGGGGGGGGGGGGGGAAGGGGCTCTTCCCCCCACGGCCCGTCATGGATACCGTGGTAGACCGTGATAGACCGTGAGAAAACTTGGCAAGACCTAACAAAACTTGAATACAGAGGAAAAATTTGTCAAAATCTCACATCGCACTACGTTTTGGGCAAACGGGGCTGCCGTGGCCGCCGGGGACATGGTGTAAACCTAGCATAACACAAGTACGCACAAAGATCTCGTTGTGTGATTATTTTGAGGTTAATCATTAAACTGAAGTCTATTGTTAGCAGAGACCTTCATTAATCATACACATTATATTTTGTAGTTTCGACTTAATCAACTCACAAGGAAATTACAAATTGTACCAATACATCGCGGGTAATTATGATCATTCATTCTTTGTCATAATTCAAGCTGCATGTACGTACGTGATAAATCACAAAACCTGCGCATTGACTTTGATTTGTGGGTGATGGAAGTTATTTTGTTTAGGGGGTTGCCTATTATCTCACCTGCATATGGACGCCCATGAGACATATTACCATCATTTCTCATGTCTATAAAAAAAATATAATTGATTATCATTGTAAAGCGCTAATAGATGATATCAATCGTGATAGGCGATATAGAAATCGATTATTATTATTATTATTATTTGTATTATTATTATTATTATTATTATTATTATTATTATTATTATTATTATTATCTTTCCGGCATTTTCAGGATTACTGTCTGGTAGGCGTATTCAATGTTTGATAAATAATGGGGGAAGGCGGAGTCAAACCTCTTTATTTGGGAGATTTTCGTCAACGAAATACAATTTTATAGCGCTAAAATAAATTCAATATAAACCAACGTATCTGGTTTTGGCAGAAATGTTTGTATGTTTCACGTATGCATTTTCCTGAGTATAGTCTAAAATGGGAACGACATTAAGTGGTCCGGAATTACCGCCTTTTATTGGAGTACTGTTTGATACATATGACGGTTCTTAAGAACACGTCATGATAGTAATAATAATAACAATAATAATAACAATAATAATAATAATAATAATAATAATAATAATAATAATAATAATAATAATAATAATAATAATAATAATACAAATAATGATAATAATAATGATAATAACATTAAATTCTGAACAAATGCCCTTATCATTTTAATTAATATAACAGTTAATTATTACATGTATATTACAATTATTGTGATGAAGGTTAACGTCTTATTGCGTAAATACATGTTTTAAAAAAGGAACAACGATTCTTAAATTGTCGATGGACATTTTCCTAAGTACTAGGTCATGGTTACTGACCTCATTATGACTCATTATGACGTCATTATGTCGAATAACATCTAAAAGGGAGAAACAACTGCATAGCGGATCTACTCGAAGACCAAAATAATTGTGACACCAAAATCAATATCAAAACACAATATCCATCATGTCACCAGTCACCCCTGTGACGTCATAAGGCCATCCCTGTGTATACTGATATGAGTGATTATCTAACTTATTGCGTGATTAAGCTTGGTTAATAATTAGCGAGGAGCGTTTGATCACCGGTTCGTTTGACCCCTAACATACTGGACGTTTCATTGCTATAATTGTGGACGTATATTTTTAGTTGTACGTTACATAATGCTACAAGATCCTGAAGCTATCTACGCCTAAGAACAAAGTCTGAATTATAGATGTGCATCCCGCTATCTTACGTACATGCACTTGCATATTTTTCGAGTGCATCATTCCGCAGAGGTTTTCTCCACCCAAAACATTTGATTACTTGGTCAACTTCATTCAGTCTTTCCTGAGAATTTAATTTACCAACTTCTTTTCTGGACGCCGCAGTGTTTTTTTTTGTTCTAAAAAGTTCTGCATCTATAGCCATACCGGTTGGATTATTAAACGTGATTACATACATTTGTTGCGACACTAAGTTTGTTCGCCTCAAGTTTAGACTTTAGAAGATACATTTTCAGGTAAGTCATTAGTCGTTGTGTTTCCTTTTTATTTCTATGATTTGTGTATGTACATTATGTTTGAGGATTGTGTTTGCCCCAAAATCATAGTATTAGTTTATTTTGATGTATGAGTTTTTTCACAAGAAAAAAAAACACTTTTATTCGATAACAGAATATTAAACGAATTACTCCCGCATATTGTAAATGAGGTTACCTTTTATCATGTTAATTAACAAACAATACACACGAGCTAAATGTAATCATTTGTATCAGTATTCAAAATAGAATTATTTCTACAACCCTTTTAAAACACAATTAAGTGCTCAATTGTGATAATGTCACCGTCTTTTAAAAATTGGGATGTACTATACAATATTCATGTCTCAGTACCATTATATAAATCGCACAATAAAACAGTCAATTAATGTTCTTACACATTTACATTGGCCTTATTATTTCAATATGATACAAAATTTCATAATACAAATAATCTGAAATCATGTATTTTTGTATATTTTCGGACATAACTGTTTCTTTTTATGCAGCGCTTGCCTATCATGACGTTTAATATAACGGTATAATACACGTTAATTACTAATCAATATTTAATACTTTACTTATTAATATTCCTTATTATTAGATATTATGCTGCAGCATTCGGTTTCTATACGTGTATCTCACTAAATAAACTGCGTAAAGGGTGTGAGATTAAGTATGTTGTAATACGATATCAACTATTTTCCCGTTTCATTTTAATAATTCGTTAATATTTATATGTTTATTACGTATGAAATTATGTAGACCATACCATACGCTGATTGATCGTGACATAATCCTAATCAAATTAACCAAGGCAATAATGATGTAATTTTAATTAGATTAATTGTTGTTATTGTTGTTGTATGACTCTTTGATGCATACAGACTTACCTCCGGGAAAAACAATGACGGCGACGGGACCGTACGGGGAGCCGATTCTGACCACCACGGTGGAACAGGCGGATTCCCGCATCAACCAGGAACGGCAGGGCAAACTGAACGTGCTGAAGAGTATGGGCGGCATCCAGGTGACCACGGGAATCATCCTGGCCGCCATGGGAGGCACCTCCATGGTGCTGGAGTGCTACCTGTCCCGCATCGGGAATCCCATCTGGAGCGGGATTTGTGTAAGTCCCGTGCTATGTTTTGATCCATATTCTAACGTTAGGAAAGTGTGATCCGCCTTATTCATGTTATTGAGAGGGGCATGCTCGGGAATCCTCCTGCCGTAATTGGGAGGGGAGGGGGTGCACGTGCTAGAGTGCTGTGTTTGTGTTTAATATGGAGGCTATCAGCAATCCAATTATAATCGACACCGTATTATGTTATAGCCTCTCCTGCTCTCCCATCCATAATCAATTTGTTCCTATAGCGTTATTGTGTTCTCTCCTTTTTTATGATCCTTTCTACCGTAAACGGGTTAGAAGATCGATATTATTGTGTATATAAATAATTGTAAAATGATTCCAATTATTATTTTTTCTTCAGTTCTTCATGCTGACTGGGTTAATAGGTCTCGCCGGCACAACGTCGGGCAAACAGGGTGTGGTAAGTTATTGTTATTGCTTTTGTTTTATATGCAGGATATCCACAGTGGGTAACAAATCATACCGTCTAACACATTAATTGAAATTTGTATTATATTTGGATCTTATGATGCCATCTCTTTATAGATGAAAAGCGGCCCCACAATAATCACATAACAGTGTTGCATTCGTTAGCATAACGAATTATTATTTACCCTATTGAATACGTAAGTATCAGAATCAAAATTAAATATACAAGCTGGATGGATCCATGGCTGGTTTTACATTAAAATATATGAATGATATATTTGTATATGTTATATTTTGGTTTCTTTGTCTCTCTTTTCTCTATATAGCGCATACAAACTTGATTCGCTCTATGTTATGCGCTTTATAAAAGTTGCTTACTATAAATATTAAAGAAAGTAAACAAATGTATTTCATGTTATCTCTCTAGATCACATTCTACGCGATCTGTTCTGGTTTGTCGACTGCATGTGCCGGCCAGCTTTTCAGCATGTCCATCTACGGGGCAACACAGGAGAAGGAGTTCCTCTGTCGACCTGGAGTAGACACCTACAAAGTATGCACATACGTCATTGTAAGTTGTCTAAATACTTTCTGGTAGATGAAGGCTAATGTAGGTTCACCTAAACACGAATGAATTAAAGGGATAGTTGAGATTTGGTAAAACCAAATGTTAGTAACCAAAACCTGCACCATAACATTACAAACTAATTGTTATAACTCCACCATGCTCGAAAGGTAAACAAAATTACAAAAGAATAAGTAAAAAGCCTGTAATCATTCAAAAAGAGCCGAAGAGGGCCCTCTTTAAAACCGCATTAGTTTCATCCATGTTTATTAACAAAGTGTGCATGTGATGTTTTGTTCAAATAATGATTGAATAGAGAGATCATCAACAACTATTTAAAAACCTCTTTTGTACATTTTTTAAAAAGAGGAAGCACGTTTTTTAAATTTTTGTAACGCTGGTTACAAATGGTTATATTAAAGGGATCTAGTAACTTTGTTGACATGTGCAAAAAGTGATGAATGGTTGATGCAATGTATACTGTTGTTATCTCATATGTCCACAGGGTATTGTAATACAAGTAATGAGCGAAAATGCAAAGTGATAGTCACTAACACACTGCACTCACTTTGTACACGGTAAGAAAAACTCCACCGGAGTTTTTCTTATCTGAATACTTCGATCGTACATATCTTTGTAACGAAAGGGAAATTTGAAAAACCGAAAAATGTTGAGGATTTGGACAA
Source organism: Echinarachnius parma (assembly GCA_037951105.1). Taxonomy (NCBI): domain Eukaryota; kingdom Metazoa; phylum Echinodermata; class Echinoidea; order Clypeasteroida; family Echinarachniidae; genus Echinarachnius; species Echinarachnius parma. The sequence goes on from JBAMJV010004275.1 coordinate 40,248, forward strand.
TGTTACTAAGTCCCTATTTTAGCCATTTCTGAACCGATTTTGATCAAATAAAGTTTAATCTGACATTAAAATTGTATGTTCTGTCAGATTTGACACTCAGTTTTTCATTACCTCACAAAAATATTATTTCTTATACCGCCCTCTACACCAAAACTCAACAATCCCTTTAACAAACAAACACAATAAAACACTGAAGCGACCCATATAAGTTTCCGTGTCGACCGAGGTAGACACCTACGAACTTTGCGCTTACGTCGTCGTAAGTTTACTAAATGTTTTCTGTTGGATAATGGCTAATCGTTTAATCTACACATGTATCGTCGTAGGGTGACAACATGTTGTTATGTTTGATCAAATATATCGCTGGTTCACTTTGAAGCAAACAAACTACCATGGCAACAGCTATAATGCCCTTTGCTGATTGGCTGTTGACCTACTACTTACAATCATTGGACATTTACAACGATTGTAAAAGTTTTATGAAACGGGGCCCTGGAGTAGACACCTATACGAATTATGCACATACGTCATCGTAAGTTGACTAAATGTTTTATGTTTGATAACAATTTTTTTTTCCCGTCGAGTTATAGGCCCGTGGGGTCACTCTCATACAAAAGTGCTACCCACCTGCGTCCATCAACCTCTGAAATGGACCCTAAATGGCATATCGCACCATCGTAAGTTTACACCCCTAAATGACGTTATGCTTTAAAAACCTACCCTTAATGGCGCATGCATCTGAAAGGGTACCATTTTTGTGAATTTTTTTCGATGAGTGCTGAAAACCACCCCTTTTTTTAAGGAAAACGTCGACGACGCCGTATAGCTGAAAATGATACCCTTTCGACGCTATTTTGGACGCGGGTGCGTAGCCAGTCATGTTTGAAGCTACCCCCGGGGTTATATAGCTAGGTTCCAAATATCTGAGCACAATAAAACATTAAACAAACTTTAAATATAATTGAAGCTACTCAGGCGAATGGGTTTCTGTATCGTCCGTCCGGGTAGACGCCTACGAATTATGCACATGTGTCATCGTAAGTCGACTTAATGTTTTGTATTTTATAAACGTGTACGAATTTCTTCTTGGTGTTCATTTGATATTTTCAGGAAGCACGTATTGGAATCAACGTGTGCATAGCAATCGTTGCCTTTATCGCCCTCATCGCTTGCCTCACCGCATCTTGTGTCACGTGTACAATACCACCACCGGCAAGAGTAAGTTATCCGGATGGTCTTTAAACCTAGCTGTTCCCCACTACATTTGGCAATTTCAGTAGAGTTAATACAGGACCTAACATGTTCCCCTTTATTGATTTCATTTGATTTGATTTGAATTGTATTTACTTCTGCACAAAAATACAAAATAGTATACAATGTATATTATAACACATACAAATTAATCAATTTAAATGAGTACAGCAATAGCAAGTATAGTACATTAAACAGAAAAGGTGTAAAACTACTTTATGATATGATTTGGAATGTGAATAAAGAAGATCAAAGAATTACCATAATAAGCAAATTGGCAAAGGGTTAAAAACATTTTCGATCGATTGTTTGAATTTTTCTGACAATTTCAACCAATCGATCGAACAAAATATCAAATGAATACTAATAAACAGATAAATGGAAATAATAGCAAATACATTATGGGTTTCGCCTGGAATCCAAACCCAATTTGAACGTTTTTCAAAATGATTGACCATGTTGTCTATAGTACAATAGTGTTTAAGCACTTTATAATTGAGTTTTTGATGGACTGTTCACGATTTCAATTTTCTATTAAAGTTGTTTTCCCCCATGTCTGTATAACTTCATCATTCGATGAATTGATTATAAACATACATGCATTTGTTTAAATTCTAGACTCAAGTCGTCATTCATGCGGCTCCTCAGCCAAGGCCAGTGGAACCAAGTCCCGGAACATCGTTTGTTCCCATGGGTAAGCATCGTTGTAATGTTTTGCATTTATTTATTTATTTATTTATTTATTTATTTATTTATTTATTTATTTATTTATTTATTTATTTATTTATTTATTTATTTATTTATTTATTTATTTATTTATTTATTTATTTATTTATTTATTTATTTATTTATTTATTTATTTATTTATTTATTTATTTATTTATTTATTTATTTATGTATTTGTTTAGCTTTTTAATTTATTTGGTTTATATATTTATTGATTAATTCGTACAGAATAAAACAAAATTATAATACAGTTGTTTGTTATTAACTTTAACAAAATATGTACATAAGTCAGCAATACACGTTGTATTCATGAAATTGCATAAAGCCAAACATCATTTTTAAAATATAAATTCATGTATTGTAATGTATGTATTGTATTTTGTAATGTTGTAGAAGTTCAAACACCATGAGCGCATATAGATTTATTATTTATTATTTATTTTCAAATCAAAAGTAATATTATAATTAATAAAGGGACGGCTTCCCTAATAGTGCAAGATCGAAATTAAATAGCCTACAACCATGCAGCATACTATAAAATCGAAATAATATATCTATATCATATATACTTATTCCGTATAATAATGTTTTGTTCTCTTTTCTTTATTTATTTTTACTTTTAGATCCTACGAAGCCTTATGGATCCGTTGAGCCTCCTCCATATTCAAACGAATGAAAACCATCTTGCTTCTTTGAATCGTAATTTGTTATCACGTGTGTGTGTGGGGGGGGGGGGGGGGGGGGGGATGCGGCTGTCTCCGCGGGACATGCGGTAACTAGGCGAGACTCGTTAATACCACGTTTGGATTGTGTTGGATACATCTTCATAGTATAGCGGATGGCATCAGATACGCCCCCCCCCCCCCCCCCTCCTGCATATTCCATGGCTACTCCACGTTTTTAGTTGAACATTCACAATAATTATTATGTATATAGTGTGTCCTGTAATACCACAAACTCTAATAAAGTCGCAATGCAATGTTCTGATGATGGTATGTGCGAGTTCCCTGAAGTTCTAGTTCTAGTTCTATGGTAACGCTCATCCACGCCTGTTCATCATCTAGATGAGGGTAAAAGTTACTGAGAAAGGAACTAATTGGTTTCATGGGCCACCTTGAACTGCTCCAAAGAGGGCAGTTCGATGATGTTTTGAGATAGCTCGTCCCAGTCCTTACTGTCTTGGGGTCACTTTCCGGTGATACCGTATTAAATTGTTATACTTCGGTAACCACGGTAACAACAAACTTATACAAAAACGTTCGGAAATACAGCAACGACATCGACATCAGTCAACGATTTTCTATTAAAATTGACTCAGATTTACACAATCATGATGTCTTTATACGAGTTTCATGGGGAGCATCAAATTCTTCGATTTGTAAACTATCAGATTGTGATGTGTTATATTACAATAATGTCGCTTACGTCAAATCCATGAATGTAAATCGTTTGTAAAAGTTACAATGGTTAGAACCTATATTCAGGGGCCCTGTAATAAAATAGTTATTATTTATTCTTGTTATTATAATTATGCTGGTTATGCACCAACATTTTGTTTATGCGTGTGTGTTTGTTTATGCTTGTAAACTTCATACAGTAAATGTGAAATAGTATTGCTTATTGTATATTGCTTAAATTATCTCATGATGAATAAACGATTGTTCGGTAATCTATTCTAGTCTCAAATGTTTCATGTACATTTTTAATATTGTTGTTTACATCAAAATATTAAATCCACTTGATTTGGATAAACATTTGAATTAACAATGTGCTTTTGTTTTATCTTAATAAATATGCCTGTAGAAGAATATAGCTTTAGGTATATGAATGGGCATTATGACTGGGAACATTTCCAAAGGACAATGAAATCCGGACAAATTGTTGTATGCACTATAATAAACTAAATAGTATGAATGGTCCCTGACAATTTTAGCACAATCGGTCAAGAAATAAGAAAACTATGGCTCTTTGAAAATATCCATTTATTTATATGAGTGACTCAAATTGGCAACGCACTCTGGCAAAGTTGTGGACCCCATATGTTTTGTACAATTTTTTTTTTTTTTCAATTTTCTCAAAATATATGTTTACCCTTCGTTTGAGTTCAACATATGTTTTGTAGAATACATTTATACACAACATATCGTGAGTTTGGGGAATGGAAAAGTGCGACTATGAAGAAAACTGTAAAAATGGGAACAATTTGTGTACAAAACATATGGGGAGTAGTCCACAAACTTATCAGAGTGCGTTGCCAATTTGAGTTCACCATATGAATAAATGAGCATCTTCAAAGAGCCACATTTTTCTTGTTTATGGCCCGATTGTGCTCTAACTTTCAGAGATTATTCCTCCTAATCTCTTCAAGTCTACAACAGTTTGCTTGGATTTCATTGCAAATGATGATAAAACTGTGATGACACGTTTCTTTTTAATAAACTCCGGAAAATCTTCATATATGACGATTGCTTATTTATTTTATTTATTTATATTTGTGCATCTGTTCTTCTTCTTCTTCTGGTAATTTTGCTAAAGAGCATTGGCCAACATTAACTAAGCCACCCCCCCCCCCCCCCCCCCAACAAAAAATGAAGGTAGGTCTCCTTGGCGGGGAATCGAACCCCGGTCTTCCGCGTGACAGGCGGAGATACTCACCACTATACTACCAAGGATTTGGCGATAGAATCGAATTCGAGTCCATATACAACGGGTGTTAAATGAGGCTAAAATTATCTCCTTGGCAAATAATTCCCCCCCCCCCCTCCCCTGTGACAGTTGGAGATACTTACCACTATTATATGACCACCAAGGATTGTGATATTTATAAAGGGCGAACTTACTAAGTTGGAAAAGAAAAAAGAATAACACAAAGAAATCTGTGTTCTTACATATTACTGCACTTACACAAGATTATGTTTGAA
>JBAMJV010004276.1:0-39637 GCA_037951105.1 Echinarachnius parma
CAAAATGTGCTTTCGTCTCATTGTGTTCCACATGGCAATGAGTTCGCTATGTTGAGGCCTAAGACAAACATTTATCTCCACACAAAAACATTCACAAAAACAAACAAAATCCACATTCAGAGTTGTGCCTCGATGAATGGCCAACATTTCAATTATAATTGCCTAATAATAATCACACAACATAAGCAAATGTGTACTGTACTTATTCACTAATGCAGTTTAGTTCTTGCTAAAAGTCAACTATCACACAAATAACTTATAAATTGTACTATCTTCCGAGGGTCTGTCGTTTATACCGGGTGGCCCCCCCAAAAAACGGAACGGGGCACTTCCCAAAATATAGTACCACACTATTTATGTCCATCAGGTAGGATGTCTTTTCCAATGAAAAACGATACCAAGAACAGTAATTTCGGTCGTGTAGTTTTTGTTTTACGACTCTGTGAATGAGACCATGTCAGGTGCCAATTTTTGTCAATTTGTACCTAGTCAGGGCCAGTAAAACCGCACTCAGTACCCGTAATACCACGCCTATTATCTCGGCACACGGCTGAGTGCACACTGTCAATGGTGCGCTGTGTACATTTCAAGTTCAAGTAGGGGAAAGCAAATCCCAAATTATGCACCCCAAAAATGGCTTACCTCAAGGTAGCATTCTTAGTCCTTTATTGTTTAATGTGATGTTGAAGGATATCCCTACGCCCCCTAACATTCATAATTTAGTTTACGCAGATGACTGTGTCATATGGAAATCTGGTTATGATATAAAGACAAATACGCAATTGATACAAAATTGCACCAATACATTGGATTCATGGTCTTTGTCATGGGGTTTGAAAATGTCTCTAGAGAAAACAGTTCCTGTCCTCTTTTCTAATAAATCAAATGACGTTATTAAATTATATTTAAGAGAACATGAATTGCTACCTGAAAATCAGCATAAGTATCTTGGAGTTATATTTGATAAACGCCTTACTTGGCGGCCTCACATAACAGATGTTGCAAATCGGTGTAAACGTAAATTAAATGTAGTCAAGAGTTTAGCTCATGTTAAATGGAGTGGGGATGCTAAAGAACTGTTGATGGTATATAAATCTCTGATTTTATCAACTATAGATTACGCTTGCGAAGCTTACGATTCAGCGGCACCCAGTATTAAAAATATTTTTAATTCAGTTCAGTACCAAAGTTTATATGTATGTGCCGGCGCACGCAAGGGGACATCTCTCAGAGACCTACAAGTGGAATTAGGAGAGATGCCCTTAGACTTACGAAGAGAAATGTCATGTTGTAGACTTAAAAAGCGTATTGAAAGTGTAAAAAATCATCCTTTAAAAGAGGATATCAAAGATTGTTGGCAATTTCATATATATGGAGGTAACAATTCTAGGACAGCCTTTGGCCAAAGATCAATGGAATTGATGACAACAATTGACTTTGAAGTTGAGGAGATGAGTTGCTCCAGAATCCCTTTTTGGCACTTGAATGTACCCTTGATATCAATGGAATTACAGGATTATATTTGTAAAAGAGACAATCAATTGTTTCAAAGGCAAGCAACAATAGAAATGATAAATACAAAATGGAAAAATTATTTGCAAATATATACTGATGGATCCAAATCACCAGAACAGGAGAGTGCAGCCGCCGCCTTCTTTGTCCCTTACTATGATTGTTCATTATCTAAGAGACTTTCAAATTATACATCCTCTTATAGGGCAGAGATGGCGGCTATTGTGCTTGCTTTAGAATGGCTATATAATCATCCCAGTTTGTATACGGGGGCAGTTATTTTTAGTGACTCACTAAGTTCTTTACAAGCCATAAAGAGTTGCAAAGACGAACTTCCTGTATACGAAATTTTATATTGGTGTTCACAATTGAAGAATAAAAGGATGCTTGTATATTTTGAATGGATTCCAAGCCATTGTGGTCTAAATGGTAATGAGATTGTGGATATAGAAGCGAAACGAGGTTTGAAAAAAAAAATAGAAATTGATAATAAATTAGCAACATATGAAGTTAATAGTGTTATAAAGAAATGGATGTATGTTAAATGGCAGAAAAGATGGGAAGGAACGGAATCATGTCTTAAAGATGTGCAAAAAAATGTTAAGAGTATATATATATGTGAATTAAATAATAGAAAAAATGAAAGTATTGTGCATTGTTTAAGAATGGGAAACATTGGTTTAAATGTAAATTTATGTGTATTGAAAAAGCACGATACTGGGTATTGCCCTAATTGTGAGGGTATATTTGAAACTATTACACATTTGTTGTGTCAGTGCCCAGAGTACATAGTTCAAAGGGCCATGTTGATGGCTGAAACAGGTTTATATGAGGGGAAAAAAATAATGTCTTTGTTAAATTCTTTAGAGCGACCCATCCAACAAGCTCTTGTTGATTATGTGAAAAGAACCGGGAGATTACCCATACTATACTAGGCCTAAGAATTTTGTTATCGTTGTATTATTATGATAATAAGACGCCCACTTCCACATATGTGGCGGGAGTCCCGATGTGAGAGGTGGGCCCTGTTATAAAAAATAAAAAAAGGAATTTGTTTATAATTTTTGTATATAAATGCATGAAGTTATTTGATTTATTTTGGTTTCGTCTTATAATTACTATTAAGAGGCCTACGACCACATATGCGGCGGGAGTCCCGATGTGAGAGGTGGGCCTCGGTGAGATATAAAGGAAATGTTTATATTGTTGTAATGGTATTAATAAACATTTGTAGTGATATTGTATAAGTTTTGAAACACGTAAAATTATATGCATGCTCAAGCCGGTACAGAGACTGCTAATAGGATATCTATGCAGGAAACTGAAGACGGTTTTGATCACCATAAATTTTGCTCAAAATTAATGACATGTATGAAAATATTTAGTAAATTACACCCTGCACCTTGCACTTTCACTTACAAAGCCCAAAAATGTTTGCTACCTCTGTATATTCTTGGTTAATATGATTTGTTTTGATTTTATATATAATTTTGTTTGTTTTTTGGAATCGGATGCAGGTGCAAAAAAAAAACGAAGGCGACCAGAGTGCATCTCCATGCATCGGGGGGCCTAGACTGATTCGTCAGTTGAGAAGCCTGCTCAACGTACCGAGCCGGGTTGGCCCGATGATGCCTTTAGTTTTGGTTTTGTTTATTGATGGTCTGAAAACATTTATGCACTTCAAAAAAATATATACATATGTATATAATAATAATAATACAAATATTAAAATAAAGAAAATAAATGAGAAGAATGAAATAATATTTAGTTTTTGGCGAAAATATTCAAATTGAATGAACCGCCAATAAACATTAAACAACAACAACATGTGTATACCTATGAAAGGCGGTGCGTGCGGTTTTACTGGCCCTGACTAGGTAACAATTTACAAAAAACGGAACCTTACATCATGTCACTCACAGCGCCCTAGAACAAAAACTACTCAACCAAAATGGCTGTTCTTGGTATCGTTTTTCACTGGAAAGGACACCCTATCCGTTGGACATAATAATTGTGTTGCTGTATTTTGGGAAGCGCCCCGTTCCGTTTTTTTTTGGGCCATCCTGTATTAGTCATTATAGCAAATATCAAATCGCATTTCCGCTCAGTAATCGGTCATTATAATTATGACATATAGTTACCATCATGGCATTTTCACACATCACTCAGTGGACAGAAATACACATTTGTATCAGCATTTCGCCAGTCTGTGCACATTGCAACAAACATATCGAAGTAACTAAATCTTTCGTCTCTCGGATGGTGAAGATGCAGTGTGGCATATCAACACAGCATAATAATTATCCGTCACAAGTCTGAAATATTTCTATTTTGTTAAGATATATTTTATTTCAATGCTACAAACAGCCTACCATAAGTCAGCACACATGTGATTTGCACAACATTTTTGAAAACGACCACTTTTTAGGGTGTTTTAAATATTCGTCCATTTATTAATTGTTGAGTTTTAAGGTTGTACAAATGGTTGCATCACTAAAGCACCCCATTGCACCATGGATTCTCGGTTTAACAAGTGCTTGAAACAGTAATGACAGTGACAGTGGTAGGCATGTGGTGGTTTCAGTGGTGGACATGACCCATAGAAATAGAGGTCCAGTCCATAACAACCCGATGAAACTGACTCCACCCACGTATTACTCATTCAACCTACAATTCAACTAGAAATGTCCATTGCCGCGCAATACGAATGTATCCCCAGCACTGGCAGCGATTTTTGCGTCAGATCCTTATGTTCGAAAGAGGGACAAAGATATTCCTCCCCTATACCTCAAACAAAATGTTGACCTAGAGATCGTCACCAATGTCCCGGACTATTGGCAAGACTAGGAGCAGCATCACCAAAACAATATGTGTGTAGATTAAAGTACAATGCATCTTCATAGAAAATTCAAAATAAATCTGTCAAGAAATGTGACATGCAGAGCCTGCAGAGGGCACACAAGACAGCCACCAAAATGATCATTGACCCTATAACAGACGGAGCACAGGTGGCAGCATCACCAAACACTTACAATGTGTAGATTTGACTAAGACACACCTATAAACAAAATCTGAAAGAAATCCATGAAGAAAATTTCATGACATTTAGCCCTATAAAGGACGGAACAAAGAGGGCAGCAACGTCAAACACTAAAGATGTGTTGATTATAGAAATATACACCTCCATAAACAATTTGAAATAAAAATGTTCAGAAAAGTGGCAGTTAGAGCGCACAAAAGACAATGATCTTTGACCCTATGAAGGACGGAACACTGGGGGTAGCCGGAGGGGGGGGGGGGGGGGGGGGGGGGGGGAGAGCATCACCAAGAATTATAGGTGTTTAGATTATACCAATATACACACCCAGGGGGGCGGGGGGTACTCAGATTATAGTCGGACGGGGGTGTGCGGCTGAGACCTCCGAACCCATACCCACATCTAAGGATGCATGTTCGCTGTGTATTTCTCGCAAATTTTGTGGTTTCTTTTAGCGAGCGTAGCGAGCTTGAATATTTTTGCAATTTCGTATCGGCAAAGGCCCAAAATCCCGGATAAAAGAGAGGAAATGAAAAAAAAGGGCCCAATGTCTAAGGATTTTTTTAATGAAAAGGGGACCCATGTCTAAGGATCTTTCTTGAAAAAGTCAACCTTCCTAGCGGCACATCCCCGTATACCCAATATACGTGAGTACCCCCCCCCCCCCCCCCCCGGGTATACACACCTCCATTTAAAATTTGAATAAAATCCGTCAAGGATCGCACACTAGAACGCACACGTTTATCAAAATATGATTTTTGACCCTATAAAAGACGGAACACTGGAGACAGCATCACCAAATTATATAGGCTCGTAGATTATACCAATTAGATACACCTTCATTAACCCTAACTAGGCCGGGTTATTTTGACTATGCTCTGGCTGGGGGGGGGGGGGGGGGGTGGGGGTGGGGGTGGATTCCACCCCCCCCCCCCCCCCACCCCCGAGATCTCGGCCGTCGAACGCGCGGCCGCCGCAAAAATTGGCACGCAGATAGCTTGCAACATAATCTACAAGATTGCATTGTTATTTTTTTGAAAAATAATAATAATTTTAAATTAATTATGCAAATTTATGCACTAAATATGGCTCAGAATGTGCTAATTTTGTGCATGAATATTCTTTATGAGTTAATTAACAGGTTTTCAACATTCAAAATTGCAACAGCCAAAAAAGTCCTTATGTATTTCTTTGTTTTTGGAATTTCTTATGTATTTCTTCGTTTTTTTAACTTTTGTTTTTTATTGTTTTTTTCGATGGAAAACATTATCAACTATTATTTAACAATTTTTAGCCCCAAATCAAATAATTGCAGTAATGAGAATGACAAAATAATGAAGGTTTTGTCTATTCTAGGTAAAAATCAATTTCCATAGGATTTGTACACAAATCACAAAAATTAGCGATTTTCGGGCCGACGCTCACTTACAAAAGGTCACGTGACTTTTGAACGGTGTACCCGGTGGTCACGAATTTGGTCTCAAAAGGTTCGGCAAGTCTTCAATGATAAAACTCATGAAGTCGCGCGGTACCTGCGCGCGTTGCGGAATTATCGCGAAAAAAGTCGGGGTGGGGGTGGATTCCACCCCCCGCCCCCCCGGCCTGGTTTGGGTTAAAATTTGAACAAAATCCCTTGTGAAAATGTGTCCTACTGAGAACGCACACAAACCATCCACAAAAATGGCCTTTTACCCTATAAAAGACGGAACACGGGAGGCAGCATCACCAAATATGTTGGTGTCTATATTTTACCAAGAAACACCTCCATACAAAATTTGAAAGAAATCCGTCAAGGAATGTGGCAGTTAGAGCGCACACAAGAAAATGACGCTATGGCGGAGGCGGCGGCGGCGGCGTCGTAACGCTGCTGTATCCAAAGTATCCTTCCCTGCAGCATATTGCTGATGGGGGATATAATTACAGACTATTTTTGTACGCTGGTATAATCCCAATCGCATACAGCCTACCAGCAGCGCACGATCGACCCTGTACTGAAGCAGGGATTTTATTATTAACGACCTCTAGCGTTCTAAAGTGGTAAGGCTTGTTGTTGTAAATGTGTGCAAATTGCATATCGTGATTACCTGTGGCCTGAGACACAAAATAGGATTCCTGCCGGCAAAATGTAAGGTTAAGTTTGAAGAGCAATAATCAATGTATCATTTCGTTCATTTTCTGACAAAATATGATGTATTTTTGCAAAGTTATGCTGCTCCAAAGAAGGGTTATTCAAACAAAAACAAGATTTTGCATGCCCTCAAACTTTGCTGGATGCTGACCCATATTACAAATGGGTTAAATTAATTTTACGTGCACTGGCAAGCTGAGATTCTGGCGATAATTCTCATACCAAATTCGTTTGGGCTCAATAATAAAACATTTTCACAATTTTGTGTCAAAGTCGATGTTAAATCCGAGAAATAATTAGAATGAGGTGCGATAGGGCTGTGTGCTGTTTCACGTGACCTTCGAACGAACGTGCAATTTTGAGATAATCGGGTCAGGGGCCAAGAACATACCACTCGAGAATGCGAACGAGCATTCTCATTGGATGATACGAAGGGGTGTACGAATTCAAACAACGCAACACTACACCAGACTCCCCCTCGGAACAATTACACGCGCGCTGTGCGTGAAAGAGAAAATCTCTCTCCCCTTCTTAGATAACGGTCTTAGTGAATCTATACTGTGGATTAAGATTAAAAAAGAATTATATGGCTTTGAATTTGTTGTTGGATCTGTTTATATTCCTCATGAGGGATCGAAATATTTTAATTCAGACATATTCGATGATATTCTTGATGACGTAATGTACATGCGTTGTATAAAATGTTCAGAACATGTCATTGAACCATGTAGTGACAATGAAGAGTTATTCGCCACATCAGAATAGACATAATGAAGATACTGTTGTTAATAATAATGGTCGTCAACTGATAAAACTATGTCAAACATCAGATATGCACATTATAAATGGCCGATATGGTGATGATTTGGGAAAAGGGAAATTAACCTGTGCCGATGCTAGCACTATTGATTATTGTATTACGTCAGTTGAATTATTGCCATTCATTCACAATTTTCGTGTTAATGATTTTGAGAAATGCATGTCGGACAAACACACTCCAATTTGTTTGACTCTGAAATTGAATGACTCTAGTCAAAGTGATATTATAGAAGCAGGAATAAAAAGTTGTCCTTTTAACGATGGTCAGCAATCATCAGTTATATTTAAATGGAATCCTGATCTTGCAAACAATTTCATGCTGAATTTAGATGATAACAAAATTGCGGAAGTCTCAAAATTTATTGATGAAATATCAATTGACGAATATTGTAATTCAGCGAAATTAGTTGATAGTATAGTTGATTTAGTAAAGAATATATACTTTGATTCTGCAAAAAAGCTTGGAATGTCACGTACAATAAATAGGAATAGAAATAAACCCTCATTTAGACCATCTAAAGAGTGTAAGGGAAAACCTTGGTTTAATGACGAATGTCAAAATTTAAGAAGAGAATTCTTTCGACTGCGGAAGAAGAAAAAAAAATGCCTGGAACAGGCAACTAAAATTAGATTAGACTCAAAACTCGCTGCGTTGCGAAAGAAATATAAGACTTTGATAGCCAAATTGAAAGAAGAACATGACAAAAAAACTCAAGACAATTTTAGAAGTTTGAAGAAAAAAAACCCAGCTGAATTTTGGAAACTATTAAAGCAAGGCGAACAAAAAGGTAATACTGACGTTAAAGTATCAATAGAATCTTTTAAGGAATTTTTTGAAAATTTGAATAAGAAAAGTGAGCGAAATGAAAGTCAGAATCAATTTAATAACGTTGAATACCAGCAACAAAATAATGAAATAAATATACCTTTTGTGGATAATGAGATTAAAAATCAAATTAAAAAACTGAAGAATAATAAATCTTCTGGTAATGATTCTATTTTAAATGAGTTTATTAAACATAGCAATAATCAAATGATATCTTTAATAAGGAAAATGTTCAATGTAATATTAGACAGTGGGCACGTCCCTCAGGACTGGACTATCGGTGTTTTATGCCCAATTTATAAGAAGAAAGCATCAACACATGATCCAGATAACTATCGACCGATTACTTTATTGAGTTGTTTAGGGAAGCTTTTTACTGCTGTATTGAATGAGCGGCTAACACAGCACGTTGATGCCTATAATTTAATGGGAGAAGAACAGGCCGGTTTTCGCAAGAATTATTCTACGCTAGATCATACTTTTGTTTTTTACTCTTTAATTGATATTTATCTATCAGAAAAGAAAAGAATATACAGCGCTTTTGTGGATTATAGGAAAGCATTCGACTCTGTTGATAGAAATTTATTGTGGTATAAAATGTTACGATACAATATTAATGGCAAAATCCTTGCACTTGTTCAAGATATGTATAATAACGCCAAGTCATATGTTCGAAGTAACGCAGAACGTTCCGACCTATTTGAATGTAATGTAGGAGTAAGACAAGGTGATAACCTATCGCCCTTACTATTTGCAATGTTTATAAATGATTTTGAATCAACCTTACGAGAAAACTGCAAAGGTGTTAATTTGCTCCCTCGTAACATTGAAGAGAAAGTACGTGATGAAGGTGTAAATGTGTTTTTGAAGTTGTTCACTCTTTTATATGCAGATGACACTATCATTTTTTGCTGAGTCTGAAAATGATCTCCAAATTGCTTTAGATAATGTTAATAGATACTGTAATAAATGGTCCTTGAAAGTTAACATTAAAAAAACTAAAGTGGTAATATTTTCCCGTGGAAAAATCAGGAAATTACCTGTTTTTCGTTTTGGAAATGACATTTTAGAAATAGTAGATGATTATGTATACCTTGGAACAACATTCTATTACAATAATCATTTTAAGAAGGCTCAAAATAAACAAATTATTCAAGCCCGAAAGGCGATGTGTAGTTTAAGAGCAAAATCAAAATCGCTTAGTTTACCAATAGATATTGTTTTGGATCTTTTTGAAAAACTTGTCAACCCTATTCTTTTATATGGAAGCGAAGTATGGGGTTGTGAGGAAAATTTAAAAGAAATTGAACACTTTCAAATTACCTTTTATAAACAATTACTCAAAATCAATAAAAGTAGTGCAAATTGTATGGCATTTGGCGAATTAGGAAAGCATAGTATTTTGAAGGATATTGAAATGAGAATGTTATTATTTTGGATAAGGATTGTTATAAGTAAAACTTCAAAGTTATCACACATTGTTTATGACATAATGAAAATGATGTTTGATCTTGATGTATACCGTTCCCCTTGGTTAGTCAAGATAAAGAATTCAATAGATAAACTGGGATTGTCGTATTTGTGGGATAGCATAGAGAGCAAAGACCCAAAGTGGCTTGAATTGACAATAAAACAACGGTTAAATGACGTCTACTCTCAAAATTGGCATTATGAAGTAAACCGTAATTCACATTGTTTGAATTATCGCATTTTTAAACAAACATGTACTTTCAAAAAATGCCTCATGAAATTACCATTTAAGCATAGAGTAATAATTTGTAAATTTAGATGTGGAAATCATCGTCTGCCAATTGTTTCCGGTAGATATTCAAACGTGGATAGATTACAACGATTTTGTACTTTGTGCAATCATTCTAAACTTGGGGATGAATTCCATTACCTATTTGAATGTACGGAATTGGAACTAGCAAGGAAGAAATTCCTCGATAACTACTTTAAAAAACGGCCGGACACTATCAAAATGTATAAATTGTTTAATTCCCCTTTGCCGTCGACATTGATGAAGCTATCCAAATTCTGCAGCATCATTATGGACAGATTTAAATAAATATTGTGTATATTTTTGTATATTATTGTACATACGACAACGAATTATCACTGCTTGTATTTCAATATTGAAAATCAAACATTAAGTGTAGAATCTAAAATTTTAGATTTTCACAGTGATAAATCTGAAACTGAAATAATTTGTAACTAATTCATTTAGTGCCTTTAATTAATGTATTGATTACTACATCACCTGCATATACATTTATAACAAACTTACAATTAGAGAACATTACTTTGTAAATATTAGATGTTTTCATTATACTTTGTAAATATTATATGATTATACTTTGTACATATTGAATATAACAATGTGACATTATTCAATGAGACATTTCTTATATTGTTATCCTCAATACCCTTGTTAAGGGTGAAAGGATATTAATAAATTTCATTTCATTTCATTTCATTTCATTTCATTTCATTTCATTTCATTTCATTTCATTTCATTTCTTTCTTCATCACGGGGAATCACCTGACGTGGATCACGCAAATTCACAAACTGACGTCATCAGTCTACCGCTAACTGGCCAATCACAGCGCTAGATCGAGTATTTTCCTAAACTGCGAGTCGTTACGATTTTGACATTGTAGTTGGGTTAGATTTTGCTGGATCCTGACCCATATTAAAACAATTACACCACCTTATTTATATTTTCGGAAAGAAGAATAAATGGCGATTCTAAACGTTAGACTTTCATTTGGGCTCAAACATAAAACTATGTGTCAAAATTCGAGTTGTTTTAAAAGTTTTGTCTTTTGAAAATACACATTTTAAACGTGAAAATTGAATAATTTACAGGAATCCTATAATAAATATTTTTAGATATTCAGTAACTCCAGATATTTATTATGATATTGCAAAAAACAGAGCGCAAAAAAGTGATAAAATAAAGGAGATATCGTCGTTTGGAAATGTGCCTTCGCGGAGAGCTCTACGGTAGGGGTCAAACCGGAGTCGGTACCCTGTAGAATAAAATAGACGTGATTTTGCACGCCTGAAGATTGGCTGCATAGCCAATGGCACGTCAACTCCAAGCCAGAAACGTCATTGTCATAGTGATGTGTATCTATGCAACAGAATGTTGTTTACATATCGATGTTTTAATGGCGAATAATGCATGACACAATTAAAGCTAGTGTGGCATTGTGGGTGTAATGTTGCTTTGCACGCACCATTATTACAGGGTCGATTGTGATATCGCACACGATGCCAACTATACAATACATACCCCTATACATGCACACACATCAAATACATCATAAGCTGCAAACATGAACGGGAACATTTATCAGTTTTGTGACCGTCACTCAGACGTGACACATATCCATTCGAGAACATAATATTGTGGAAGCGTTGAAAGGAAAGAATAAAACAATGTATAGACTTAAGGATAATCATAGTTGAACATGACTATAGAAAAAACACACATTTATTTTCACTGAATTACTTGGAAATGTTTCATCTGTGAGTTTGCATTCATTGATCATCGAGTATGATACCTTCCAATGTGATCGTTGTTCTCTGGATTCGTGGATGATTCAAGGTTTGTTATACAGCTGCATTCAACAATTATAATATTGATACGGGTACGAATGTGTAGCATTAATGTATTTACACTTTGTAAACATTCAAGGAAAATTTGTAAATTTGTAGAAGATGTCTTGTACTTGGCATAACTGATTATATTGATAAATGTTAGAGGAATCACACAATATTTTGTTCGTACATTTATACCCAAAATCATGTTATGGAATGTTTCAATGAGCACATGGTGTATAAACTACCCAGGTAGCAAGCCAACGTTGGTCCAACGTTGGACCAACGTTGTCCAATTTTTTCGGCAACGTTGGTCCAACGTTGTCCGGCAACGTTGGACCAACGTTGCTTGCGTACGCCCAAACAACGCTGCTCCAACGTTGGCGAAAACAAAATACCAACGTTGGATCAACGTTGGTCCATCGTTGGAAAGTTGTCATTTGTCAACGTTGGACCAACGCTTTTCCAACGTTGATCCAAGGTTGGTATTTTGTATTCGCCAACGTTGGAGCAGCGTTGGTTGGGCGTACGCAAACGTTGATCCAACGTCAAAGCAACATGTGTCCAACAAGCATCCACCATATTTCCAACAAGCATCCAACATGTCTCCAACAGTCATCCAACAAGCATCCAACATGATGTCTCCAACAAGCATCCAACATGTCTCCAACAAGCATCCAACGTTGGTCCAGCATAATTCACCAACATTTCTCCAACGTTGGTCCAACGTTGATCCAACGTTGGTCCAACGTTGGTCCAACATTGGACCAACGTCTCACCGTACTAAAAAAAAAAAATTAATATTCATATGACACGCCTATTGGTGATATCTAGAACATGCTATCCTAGCTTTCCCTTTACCTAAGACTAACCCTAACCCTATTCCTAGTCCTATTCCTAGCCATATAGTCCTATTCCTATTCCTACACTCACTACATCTACATCATCCACTCAGCTTTATATAACCTAGCTTCTGTGTTAATATTTGTTTGATGGTTGGTATTTCGATAAAGTTGAATGTTTGGATAAAGTTTTAAGAATTTACACAAATACATCATGGAAACAAACCTTTAGAATGTTTGTGTAGATAAATAACTTACATATATTTCAAATAATGAGTAAATAATAACATTGGATTCATTCTGAATAATCAAATAACATGATTATTAATGCTTTTTGCAGTCAATGATAACCACTCATGAATATTCATGAATAATAACCAACGTTCATCCAACGTTGAACCAACGTTGATCCAACGATGGCATACATCCTGCTTTCAGCAGCTAATTATAAATCCTTTTATTATGCAAGGGGGTTTTGACCACCTGTGCTACGAGTAAAAAAATTACCTTTTCTAACATAACAGCTACATGTAGTGAACAACAGATGTGAAATGTTGGATTCTCGTTGGATTAACGAACGTTTCACTGTGGGTTACCGATGTCGATCCAACGTTGCTCTAACGAGATTGTCCAACCTCCATTTCACTTTGAGTTACCGATGTTGATCCATCGTTGGTGTTGTAATATAATACAAGTAGGCGAAATGCCATGTGTAACTCTGGCATAACAATAATAAATACTGGTAAATTACAAACTTGAGTGTCAGGGTAGACTACCCGACACCCAGAAGATGGAACCAGGGGATTATTCTGCTCCTTTCGTACGGTTGTCATCCCCTATGTAAGACCGACATTTACCTTATGCAAAATGGTTTAACGTGCTAGTGCCAGGGTGGACTACCCAACGCCTAGATGATACCAAGGGATTATTCTGCCCTAAATGGTATTCATCTCTATCACAAATCTAATCTATCCGGGGGTCTGAGAGTAGACGTCGAAGTGGGTAGCGCCTGTCACGTTCTTGCGAGGGCGGCTTCACCTCACTCCAGCACGCTTCTGGGACCTCCGTTTCCTCGTTTACTGGAACATGGATGTTACCTTCAGGTGCGCGACGCTTCTTTAGATGATGTCTGTTCCGGCGATACCGCCCACCTTTCTCACTCTGGATGTGGTACGAGCGGGGCGTTGAATCTTGAGTTGTCACTACGCCAGGTTTCCATTCTTTTCCCACTTGGTAGTACACACGTTCTCCAGACTTCAACACCGGCAGCGACTTGGCACCCTGGTCATAGTATCGCTTCTGCCTCTTCTGGAGCTCTTTCTTCCTACTATATAGCTATGCACCGTTGATAACGAACAGTACAGTTCTCAATAAAGCGTTTTCTGGATGGTATATCCGGTCACACATCAACCGTGAAGCTCGCCTCCCAAAATGGATTCAAATTAGCATTTCTACAACACAGGTCATGGCGAATCGAATCAGACATACAGTCACTTTCACTTCAGACACCATGTTGTAATATAATAGGCACACGAGTATAGTTGAAAGCTTACCCAGGTAGCAAGCCAACGTTGGTCCAACGTTGGACCAACGTTGTCCAATTTTTTCGGCAACGTTGGTCCAACGTTGTCCGGCAACGTTGGACCAACGTTGCTTGCGTACGCCCAAACAACGCTGCTCCAACGTTGGCGAAAACAAAATACCAACGTTGGATCAACGTTGGTCCATCGTTGGAAAGTTGTCATTTGTCAACGTTGGACCAACGCTTTTCCAACGTTGATCCAAGGTTGGTATTTTGTATCCGCCAACGTTGGAGCAGCGTTGGTTGGGCGTACGCAAACGTTGATCCAACGTCAAAGCAACATGTGTCCAACAAGCATCCACCATATTTCCAACAAGCATCCAACATGTCTCCAACACTCATCCAACAAGCATCCAACATGTCTCCAACAAGCATCCAACATGTCTCCAACAAGCATCCAACGTTGGTCCAGCGTAATTCACCAACATTTCTCCAATGTTGGTCCAACGTTGATCCAACATTGGACCAACGTCTCACCGTACTAAAAAAATTAAATTAATATTCATATGACACGCCTATTGGTGATATCTAGAACATCCTATCCTAGCTTTCCCTTTACCTAAGACTAACCCTAACCCTATTCCTAGTCCTATTCCTATAGTCCTATTCCTATTCCTATTCCTACACTCACTACATCTACATCATCCACTCAGCTTTATATAACCTAGCTTCTGTGTTAATATTTGTTTGATGGTTGGTATTTCGATAAAGTTGAATGTTTGGATAAAGTTTTAAGAATTTACACAAATACATCATGGAAACAAACCTTTAGAATGTTTTTGTAGATAAATAACTTACATATATTTCAAATAATGAGTAAATAATAACATTGGATTCATTCTGAACAATCAAATAACATGATTATTAATGCTTTTTGCAGTCAATGATAACCACTCATGAATATTCATGAATAATAACCAACGTTCATCCAACGTTGAACCAACGTTGATCCAACGATGGCATACATCCTGCTTTCAGCAGCTAATTTTAAATCCTTTTATTATGCAAGGGGGTTTTGACCACCTGTGCTACGAGTAAAAAAATTACCTTTTCTAACATAACAGCTACATGTAGTGAACAACAGATGTGAAATGTTGGATTCTCGTTGGATTAACGAACGTTTCACTGTGGGTTACCGATGTCGATCCAACGTTGCTCTAACGAGATTGTCCAACCTCCATTTCACTTTGAGTTACCGATGTTGATCCATCGTTGGTGTTGTAATATAATACAAGTAGGCGAAATGCCATGTGTAACTCTGGCATAACAATAATAAATACTGGTAAATTACAAACTTGAGTGTCAGGGTAGCTATACTACCCGACACCCAGAAGATGGAACCAGGGGATTATTCTGCCCTAAATGGTATTCATCTCTATCACAAATATAATCTATCCGGGGGTCTGAGACGTCGAAGTGGGTAGCGCCTGTCACGTTCTTGCGAGGGCGGCTTCGCCTCACTCCAGCACGCTTCTGGGACCTCCGTTTCCTCGTTTACTGGAACATGGATGTTACATTCAGGTGCGCGACGCTTCTTTAGATGATGTCTGTTCCGGCGATACCGCCCACCTTTCTCACTCTGGATGTGGTACGAGCGGGGCGTTGAATCTTGAGTTGTCACTACGCCAGGTTTCCATTCTTTTCCCACTTGGTAGTACACACGTTCTCCAGACTTCAACACCGGCAGCGACTTGGCACCCTGGTCATAGTATCGCTTCTGCCTCTTCTGGAGCTCTTTCTTCCTACTAGCTATGCACCGTTGATAACGAACAGTACAGTTCTCAATAAAGCGTTTTCTGGATGGTATATCCGGTCACACATCAACCGTGAAGCTCGCCTCCCAAAATGGATTCAAATTAGCATTTATACAACACAGGTCATGGCGAATCGAATCAGACATACAGTCACTTTCACTTCAGACACCATGATACAAGTAGGCACACGAGTATATAGCTACTTGTTATACTATCGGAGAAACAACATGCAAAACTGCATGTGCGGTCAAAAATGAAGATCAGAAATCAAAATTCGGAAACCAAAAAACGTGTCTTACTTCAATTGATAATACGAATATAACGAGGTGTGTGAGAACCGCTCGAGGTTTAACCCTAATAAGGCCGCGATTTTTTTTATTGCTCCAAAACGCGGTAAGATGACGCGGCGCGGCTTGGTGACTTTTTCTTTTGGGTCTTGCGCATATTTTAAAACAACAATTTTGAAAATCGGACCTACGGTTACGAAGTCACGTGACCTTTTGTCTATGCATGTCAGCCCGAAAATCGCTCAATTTCGTGATTTGTGTACAAAACATATGTAAATATTAGTTTTTGTAAAAAGAGGTATATCATTGGTTATTTGGTCTTGTTTACATTTGATATGTTTGTTTGGGGGTTCAAAATAGTTCAATCATAGTTAGAAATAAAATAAACAACAAAAACAATACAATACATAAGTTTAAAAATCACTGAAATACATACGAAGTTATAAAAACAATAAAAAGAAAGAACCTGGCTCTTCCAAATGCTCTAAAGAATAAGTAGTGAAAACCAATGTTTAATTATATTATATAACACTCGTACAAGCATTCAGAGGGTTAGCATTTCCGAGTGTCTCGGACAGTACATTATCACAAAAGGTATTCAAAGTAGTTAAAATTCCAACGACTGGAGTACGCTATCGCGCCTATAAAGGGGCACGTTCTCAATAAGTATTCATCTTTTTTTAGTGTGACGACAGTGCAACTAAACCCCTCAAAAAAAGTTCGGAAACTCAAGTTTCATCGATCATATCTCTTGTATTTTTTAATAAGAATACTCGAAATCAGTGTCACAATAAAGCCTCATTATATACGAGTGCAAGACTGTGTTGACCAGTTTTCTAAAGGTTAACATTCTATTGAATGCTGCCACCCTTTCCATTCATCAAAATTGTTGAATTTGATACCATTTTAATGGAAATTATCTCTTCCTTACGATGGCATATTATTCATAAGGATTGTGCAAAGGGGGTGTATGCAGCGAACCGGAATATGGAGATGGGTCGAGTGTGAAATCAGACAAAAAGATATGGAGTTGACAAAAAATCAGAGCGTTGCATTTTTTTCGAGCTTTTGGGAGGATTTTTTAGCATTTCAAATAAAATATTCATGATTTAAATTGATATCAACGGAAAGCCCAACAACTCTTCTGTATGAAAATGTGACATTTATAATGATTTTTGTAAAGGGCGGCTGCAGGGAGATGAATGTGGGGGAGCCTCAAAAGTGACCCATTTCAAAACGCTCTGATTTGGTGTCGGTATCTGTATACCATTGTGTAGAGGATGTAATGCGACTTGAACATGTTGAATGAGTTGGCCATGAATGAGAGGAATTAAATTGAAAACGCATGAATAGTGTCATGTTTTATGCTCTGCGGATATTCTTAATCCATTAAATCGTCCGACGGGTAAAGGAGGTAAATGCATGTCGACATG
The DNA here is from genome assembly GCA_037951105.1 of Echinarachnius parma. Taxonomy (NCBI): domain Eukaryota; kingdom Metazoa; phylum Echinodermata; class Echinoidea; order Clypeasteroida; family Echinarachniidae; genus Echinarachnius; species Echinarachnius parma. The sequence goes on from JBAMJV010004276.1 coordinate 17,828, forward strand.
CAATGTCGACGGTTAGCCTTGGAGGGTTCGACTATGACGGGACGATTAAGCCAGTTGCCATGCAGCTGGGCATGAGGCGCCGGGAAAGCCTCAATCGGTACCCCCACCCTCGGTATTTCGGCTTGCGCATTGGGTCGGTTTCCGTTAGCCAAAACCAGCCCCTCCCCTTACACCTTTAGTGGGGCAGATAAGTGTTAAACATCAAGGAAATCGTGCAAATAGTCATACAAGCAAGAAAATTGGCATGTACATTACCTTTAGTTCACTTTTTCAGAAAAAAAATCTGGCCACTCAAAATTCCAACATGGCGGCCATTTTCCAAGATGGCCGCCGAAAAGTTACTTTTTGTCATAAAAAGAGAAATAATCAGTAGATTTGAATGTTCTTGGAGTCGATTCCAATTATATATGGTATGCCGAAACCACATGTGCTACATGTAGTAACTATCCAGTGGTGTATCTAATGTTAAAATCCAATATGGCGGCTATTTTCCGAGATGGCCGCTAAAAATCTACTTTTTGTCATAAAAAGATAAAGAATCAGTAGATTTTAATGATCTTGGGAGTCGATTCCAATGATATATGGTATGCCGAAACCACATGTGCTACATGTAGTTATCTAGTGGCGTATCTACTGTTAAAATCCAATATGGTGGCGATTTTCCGAGATGGCCGCTAAAAATCTACTTTTTGTCATGAGAAGAGAAATAATTAGTTGCTTTCATTGATCTTGCAGTCGATATATGCAGAAACCTAATGTTCTATATTTTTAGTCCCTATCCAATGGCGTAGCTACAGTTGAAATCCAATATGGCGGCCATTTCCCTTGATGATTGCTGAAAAAGCTACATTTCTGCATATTCATTGAGTAAGTTGGTCAATTTCGATTTAGTTCTGAATGATTTGTGGAAACCTAATTTGCTTTTCCAGACCTATTTAATTGTGTAGCTACTAGAAAATCAAACATGACAACCATCTCCAAGATGGCCGCCATAAATACTTTGTATCATTAAAATACAAAGTCGATTGAAATAATATTTGGTCTAATGATACCAAAAGTGTTACATTCAGTAGCAAAAATCCACTATTCCGCCTATTTTTCCTAACATGGTTGCCAACAAGTGATATTTTAGCATAGATATTGACACTGTTGGTCAATCCCAATGTTCTTGGAGTCGATATAAATGTGTATTATAAGTACATCTCAAATTTGCGACATCCAAGCCTATCCAGTTTCCAGTTGCGTATGTACTGGAAAATCCAAGATGACTACAATAATGTAAAGAATATGGAACGTTTAGGTCTCCTTTAAAGGCAGTGTAACACATTTGCATCCACCAAACCAGGTGGGAAAACAAATCTTGTAACTTGTAGGCCTGAACGAAAGCTCTTAACGGACACATTCTACAATTTAAGTTTGATGTCCCTTTTTTATCAGGTAAGAGAGAAATCAAATTTTGTATTTATTCATGTTTTCAAAATCGCTAAATCTTGGTCTTGATCTTGATCTCGGACCCTCTGGTCCTGCATGCTGAGTTACCTCAAGCCATACATTTTCCGATATTAAATTCGTTTATTGAAGAAGTAAGGGTTTAATTGATTTGATATTTCTCACACATTTTATTTAACATCATTTCCTAGCTACATGCACATTTTGAGAAAGATCCGCGGTGTTTACAAATGTGTTTCACAACCTTTAATCTACTAGCCGCATAACCAGAGGATGTCACCCGAAAGAATATCATACAAGCTTCTCTGCTAATAAGCGCGTTAGATTGCCTGGGCTAGTATCAAATACAATTTATGACTCCAGCAATCCATCTAATTCGTGGCCTTCTCCGTCTACCTGTGGTCTGTTCCCTGATGTCATATGACTGCAATATGCTTGCATTGCAGGCACGTCATGTTCCATCCTCACAATGTGACCAAACCAACTAAATCTGTGTTTTGTAAATCTGAATACTTCCTATATCATTGTTAGACACCAAGGTTAGTTATTGAGTATTTTCCAGGATGGAATATAGATTGAAAGTAAAGGTTTGTTTTGTCAACATATCACAAATATTCAAGCAGTAAACCAAACAATTATCATCAAAGAGATTGACAGATCTCACTCCGTTGTAACTTCCAGGAACTATTCTGGAACGAAAGTCAACGCCCCTTGTTTCAAGCACGGAACTGATATACATCAGCTGGACTCTGCATTTCCGTTTATGTCTCCATAATATATCATTTGGAGCACTTACCACCAGCAGGTACTGCAACTAACACTTGTTTTCGCCTAAGTACAGGTAAAGGATCAATTCAAACAATATTCTAGGATGAGCATACAATTAGAATGCTGCAGTGAGCAGTTTCGACCTCCATCACGACAACCACATGTCCTACATACAATCTTTTAACAGATCTGTCAGTTCTCTTTACCAGTCACCTCCCCGGACCCCCCCCCCCCCCCCCCCCCACCCCACTAATTTTACTCTTACACTTCATGCTCTGAATGAAATATGTATCAAAAAATAATATACATGGTACCAGTCTTATGCTTCAAAGACTTCATCCGTGGCATATGAATATTGTAATTTGGACTTTTATACCATCACCGAGTGCTGCAGGGTCTACAGGGTCGGCTGATTCTCTTAGCTGAAGAATTCCGGGATGTGTGCGTTGTAATAATCGCTCGATATTTCTGGTTATGGTTCTATAAAATTGTATTCCATCGAATGCACTTTAATAACTGCACTCGCTTCATTTCCAGCCACTTCCATACCTTCAAGAAGTCTAGCCGTTAGCAACTTTCGCGTACCTAGATTAGTTCAATTTCTAGCAAAAGAAGGCCTTCAGATTCTTACTGGATTGGGTTGCTTATAATAATCACAATGCACTGTTGTTCGCTTGTAGATTATTCTACTAATCTGCAAATGCAATAAAATGTACCACCTCAACCGATTTGTATGCAAAATTGTAGCTTTTTGGCAGCAATCTTGGAAAATGGCCGCCACATTGGATTTTACAGTAGCTACATCACTGGTAGAGGATTGAATGTTGCACATTCAGTGTTTGTGTTCCATCATTTATTTGAATCAACTCCTAGATCATTGCATTCGACTAATTAGTTCTCTTATTATGACAAAAAACAACTTTTGGGCGGCCATCTTGGAAAATGGCCGCCATGTTGGATTTTCACAGAAGCTAACCCACTGGATATTGCCTTATTGTAGCACATTTGGTTTCTGCATACCATATATATTTGGAATCGATTCCAAGATCATTGAAAAATACTAATTATTTCTCTTTTTATGCCAAAAAGTAGCTTTTTTAGCAATCATCAAGGGAAATGGCCGCCATATTGGATTTCAACTGTAGCTACGCCATTGGATAGGGACTAAATATAGAACATTAGGTTTCTGCATATATATCGACTCCAAGATCAATGAAATCAACTAATTATTTTTCTTCTCATGACAAAAAGTAGATTTTAGCGGCCATCTCGGAAAACCACCGCCATATTGGATTTTAACAGGTGGACAACAGGTAATGTACATGCCAATTTGCTTGCTTGTATGACTATTTGCACGATTGTTACGCCTATCTGCTCCACTACTTCGTGTACAGACGGGGAGGCTTAATTTTCGATGCACATGGTGGTGCATCATGGGTATTGAATGCTATATCGGGTTGCGAATTTATTTAGTCCAATTAGTGCCTATTCAATACAGACGACCAGCAAACAATGCGTGATAGTATCTCGCCAAGGAGACTGTGGATGTCGGGATTCATACGCTTTTATGTCAGATAGAACATTCGTCAAAAAGCATACAAGTTTTGTTTCTGCAATCTTCATTATTGGAAGGAGATTGAATCTTGAAGCAGGAAAGGAAACAATCATCGCGATAATTGGTGACATGTTATTGAAACAGAGTACTTAGTTGAAATCAACTAATTATTTCTCTTCTCATGACAAAAAGTAGATTTTAGCGGCCATCTCGGAAAACCACCGCCATATTGGATTTTAACAGTAGATACGCCACTAGATAACTACATGTAGCACATGGGGTTTCTGCATACCATATATAATTGGAATCGACTCCAAGATCCTTGAAATCTACTGATTATTTCTCTTTTTATGACAAAAATGAGCTTTTTGGCGGCCATCTTGGAAAATGGCCACCATGTTGGAATTTTGCGTGGCCAGATTTTTTCTGAAAAAGTGGACAACATGTAATGTACATACCATATATATTGTGGAATCGACTCCAAGATCATTGAAATCTACTGATTATGTATCTGTTTATGACAAAAAGTAGCTTTTTTGGCGGCCATCTTGGAAAAAGGCCGCCATATTGGATTTTAACAGTAGATACACCACGGGATAGTTACTACATTTAGCAAATGGGGTTTCTGCATACCATATAATTGGAATCGACTCCAAGATCATTGAAATCTACTGATTATTTCTCTTTTTATGACAAAAAGTAGCTTTTTTGGCGGCCATCTCGGAAAATGGCCGCCATATTGAATTTTAACAGTAGATACACCACTGAATAGTTACTACATGTAGCACATGTGGTTTCTGCATACCATATATAATTGGAATCGACTCCAAGATCCCTGAAATCTACTGATTATTTCTCTTTTTATGACAAAAAGTAGCTTTTTGTAATGTACATGCCAATTTGCTTGCTTGTATGACTATTTGCACGATTGTTACGCCTATCTGCTCCACTACTTCGTGTACAGACGGGGAGGCTTAATTTTCGATGCACATGGTGGTGCATCATGGGTATTGAATGCTATATCGGGTTGCGAATTTATTTAGTCCAATTAGTGCCTATTCAATACAGACGACCAGCAAACAATGCGTGATAGTATCTCGCCAAGGAGACTGTGGATGTCGGGATTTATACGCTTTTATGTCAGATAGGACATTCGTCAAAAAGCATACAAGTTTTGTTTCTGCAATCTTCATTATTGGAAGGAGATTGAATCTTGAAGCAGGAAAGGAAACAATCATCGCGATAATTGGTGACATGTTATTGAAACAGAGTACTTAGTTGAAATCAACTAATTATTTCTCTTCTCATGACAAAAAGTAGATTTTAGCGGCCATCTCGGAAAACCACCGCCATATTGGATTTTAACAGTAGATACGCCACTAGATAACTACATGTAGCACATGGGGTTTCTGCATACCATATATAATTGGAATCGACTCCAAGATCCTTGAAATCTACTGATTATTTCTCTTTTTATGACAAAAATGAGCTTTTTGGCGGCCATCTTGGAAAATGGCCACCATGTTGGAATTTTGCGTGGCCAGATTTTTTCTGAAAAAGTGGACAACATGTAATGTACATACCATATATATTGTGGAATCGACTCCAAGATCATTGAAATCTACTGATTATTTATCTGTTTATGACAAAAAGTAGCTTTTTTGGCGGCCATCTTGGAAAAAGGCCGCCATATTGGATTTTAACAGTAGATACACCACGGGATAGTTACTACATTTAGCAAATGGGGTTTCTGCATACCATATAATTGGAATCGACTCCAAGATCATTGAAATCTACTGATTATTTCTCTTTTTATGACAAAAAGTAGCTTTTTTGGCGGCCATCTCGGAAAATGGCCGCCATATTGAATTTTAACAGTAGATACACCACTGAATAGTTACTACATGTAGCACATGTGGTTTCTGCATACCATATATAATTGGAATCGACTCCAAGATCCCTGAAATCTACTGATTATTTCTCTTTTTATGACAAAAAGTAGCTTTTTGTAATGTACATGCCAATTTGCTTGCTTGTATGACTATTTGCGCGATTGTTACGCCTATCTGCTCCACTACTTCGTGTACAGACGGGGAGGCTTAATTTTCGATGCACATGGTGGTGCATCATGGGTATTGAATGCTATATCGGGTTGCGAATTTATTTAGTCCAATTAGTGCCTATTCAATACAGACGACCAGCAAACAATGCGTGATAGTGGGCCGTATGCATAAAAACAAGCAATTGCTTATAAGCAAATGCTTTAAGCACAAGCAAGAGCTTGTCAAGCAAAAGATCAAGTTCAAGCAATTGCTTAAATTCGTATGCACAAGCCTTTGCTTGTGCTCAAACCTTTTGCTTGCACTGCCAAGCAACTGCTTACGTGTTGGACAAAGGATCGTTACGGTTGTGCGAACATCGCACTGCAGGGCAACAACGCTTCGTGCCCGACCTGGCAGCAGTATTTTTTATTACGCAAATAGGGGGGAAACAGCGCGGAGCATCAGGGGGGTTTCTGTGCAGATCGATGGACAAAAATTGCCGTAAAAAGTCTAAAATAACAGGAATTTGATCACAACATAACCTCTGGAATATGGAGCTTGAAATCATCCTGAAACGGTACGAAAAATTGATCCTTAAACGCGAATGCCCTGAGTAAGCAAGAGCTCAAGCTGGTCTGGATGTGCTTGAAAAAACGCAAGCAATTGCTTATCAAGACAAGTAAAAGGTTCGTTTTATGCATACGGTTTTAAGCAATTGCTTGTTTGGTAAGCATTTGCTTACGAGCAGTAAGCAATTGCTTGTGCTTGTAAGCAAATGCTTTTGCTTGCAAGCAATTGCTTGTTTTTATGCATACCGATTCAAGCAAAAGGCTAGCACAAGCAATTGCTTGTTTTTATGCATACGGCCCAATATCTCGCCAAGGAGACTGTGGATGTCGGGATTTATACGCTTTTATGTCAGATAGGACATTCGTCAAAAAGCATACAAGTTTTGTTTCTGCAATCTTCATTATTGGAAGGAGATTGAATCTTGAAGCAGGAAAGGAAACAATCATCGCGATAATTGGTGACATGTTATTGAAACAGAGTACTTAGTTGAAGTGCATGGCTAATTCGAGTACATAGCTGGAAACTGGAATGGGCAATGTCTATTCAGGAATAATGGCGTCTTCGATTGTTTGATGCCGCTAAGTCCAAGTACAACAAGGAAGCTGGGAAGGTGAATTAAAAGTCGGTCGCCAGATGACCTTTCTTCCCATATTCATGACCCGCCAGTCTACATTGTTCCATAAAAAGAGAGCATGTTGGGGGCTTTGTGTCAGAATGATTATTCCCTTTTTCAGGGGGGTTTGTGTCCCAGAGATGAGGCAACGTATATTGATGCCCTCGGACGTCTTATAATATATCATCGCTAAACATGTATGTATAGGTGAATTTCTGACATGTACAATCGTTCGTATGCCAATATGGGCAATAGCACGGTGTTCGTCTTCTTTAATCAAATACGTGGCATAAGGAGTTGGGTCTACTTTCACGGACCCTGCGTTCCTGTGTTATTACACCTATACGTTTGAACCAGATAACGATATATACTGTATTTTCGCATCTAAAAATTACAAACGGGTCTCGGTATACTTCGGATAGGATCTGCGAGCACGGGAGCCAAGTTCGAACCTAAATCGATTCCCCCAGTACAGCACTTGTGTCCTTCGGCAAGGCACGTTATCCATATTGCTGCACTCCACCCAGGTGCAATATGGGCACTTGCCATGAATGAGGGTGTGTTAAGCATGAGTGCACTGTAAAGTACGTGGCACCTGCTGCAATGCTCCCCAGGGAATGGAGATAGTGCACAAGCACGGATGGGTATCAGATGACTGTGGTAAAAAATTATATTAATTATGGGTCCCTGTGGGACAAAAGCAAAAGCACAGAAGAGGCTAACCTGCCGGTAAAAAAGATTACCGATGGAAAAGAGAAAACAAATATGATCCTAATGCACCTGTTATTGATAGTTGTCCGATATCATGGGATCTTCTTACTCATTCTAGAACTCGTAATAATCTGCAGACAGATACTACACGATCTGCACTAATAGTAATAATCGCCCGTTTGGAATGCCCGGCCGTGGCCTTAGTTTGTTACATGCGATGCTGTGATGCAGCCGACCTTTTGCCATGTTTGCGACTTGCTCTTTCGGGTCTGATCGGCCTCTCATTGCGTGATTAGACTAGCAAGCGATCTAAATCGGCCTGTAAACTGGACTGAACAGATCAGTCCGCTCTCGCATTTTATAGCAACTAGTGTTGAAGTAATTTCTGGCTAAGTAGGAAACGTTCCTTAGGTAAAGTTACTATCGGTTCATACAGATTTTCTGTCTCCGTTGTTGTTCACATCACATCGATGGTCGTGCAGTGGGACAGCATCCCCTTGCAGGGGCGTCGATCACGGGGGGGGGGGGGGGGATGGGGGGTATATATCCCCCCCCAATATTTCAGGTGGGGGGATGGCCTGTATTATCATCCCCCCAATATTTGGGGTTCAAATATATATAATAACATTAAAATTAAGGAGCATTTCCCCCTCTCATGAATGGAAGTTGTGACTATAGTCTTCTTTAAACCACTTTTTGATAATGCTAAACTGCCCAAATCCAAAATCTTCCGGGGCTGCGCCCCTGGAACCCCCACTACCAGCCCTGTACTCATTAAATAGTTTTATTCAGGACTTCTCTCTTGGCAACTTTCAGGCGATCCTGACCCACTGTGCGTTTGCGCTTCGCTCACTAAAATTGAGCTAACTATTCAATAGTTAATTGTATTTCTAGATATTACAAATCCCAAAGCTTCCGGGGGCTCCGCCCCCTGGACCCCCAATAAGCTTTCCAATGTGGGTATTCCTCGACTTATTCTATTCAGGGTTCCATCAGGATGATTGCAATCGACAGTATTTATCTATCCGGCTAAAATTCATCCATACTTGGACAGTGCCCTCATCATAACAGGATGCTTGCAATGTGCACTTAATAATCTTCCAATCTCTAAACAGCTAATTCAAAAGCCAATTAACTAAACAATAGTTTACTCTATATTTACATAAAGACAACATCTTTATATCTGGATATTACAAATCCCAAAGCTTCCGGGGGCTCCGCCCCCTGGACCCCCAATAAACTTCCCAATGTGGGTTTCCCATGACTGATGCTATTCAGGGTTCCATCAGAATGCTTGTAATATATGTTTCTATAGTATCAGGCTAAAGTTCATATTGGACAAAGCCCAGCTCATAACATGATGCTTGCAATGTGCACTTAATAATCTTCCAATTTATAAACAGCTGAATTCAAAAGCCCCCCCCCCCCTCCCCCTCAGCCATAAAAAACCCGGGCACGCTGCTGGGTTGTCGCTTCGCTCCCTCGCCAGAGATGGTAAAAATGACGAATCATCCCCCCAATGGCGAGAAGAAATCGACGCCCTTGAGACCCTTGTAATAATTGGTAATAGTGGACGGAATATTCAGTCATAGCCCCGAAATCCTTCGTATAGAGACGCTTCGGGCGACTCTATTGAATTGGGTTTAAATATAAATTCTTTACCGACTACTAATTAACCCGAATATGTTACCTTCACAATTTTCGGGAATTGGTATCTATACTTGTACTGGCTTACAGGTCACAGACTTTGTCGTGTTTCTTCGTGTTCAATAAATTACAGTAAGGCGATATTCTTCGATGATTTGTTCAATACGACGTCAACTATAAGTACCGTCCGAAAGATAAGATTATAGTATATACCCTAATGTAGTACAAATAAATGTTGTGACATTTTTTGCTATAATCTTGGAAACAGTTTTTAATTTGGTCTACATACATTACTGATGAGAAAAAGTGATGTTTCCATTTTTTATTTTTGGTCCCAGGGTGCATTTTGGCGATTTTAAAGATAATTAGCTAATTTGCATATTTGTGAAATAAGGTCAGGGGTCATTTTTTATCTAGGAATAGTGCAATATTGATAAAAACTGGTATTCTATGGTATTTTGGGGCAAGGATTCCATTTCCGGTGTTCGTTTGTAAGTGCTGTATGGGAAACGCTCTGAAATCCAAGATGGCTTCCCCTAATTTGCATATTTATGAATATTATTGATTTCAGTGGCTAAAGCCCCTAATAAGCAATAATTCTGGATTATTATATGTCAGTTATGTTCTAAGTATGTATTTAAGATATCAAAGATAATTTGCCATCGTGGCAACCTCTAGCAATGCATATTATTTGCATAATTATGTATTTTACCTAATTTGCATATTCCCCCAAATAGAGTATATTGGGATCCCGACAAGTAAAAAAGATAAGTAATACCAATTTTCCAAGGTTTTGGGGGGCAGCAGATCCATTTTTGATACTTATTTACCTGTATCACCATGGCATCCATCTCAAATCCAAGATGGCTGCTCCCTAAATTACGCATGTTATGATACACGTCTATATTATTTCGGTTATATTAGATTGATATTATAATTAGTTGCTCATTCCAATAATTAAAAGTCAAAACATTATAATAATGTTTTGACTTTTAATTATTGGAATGAGCAACTAGAATACTTGAATCACAATGTAGTTGTTTGCTTTCAGTAAACAAATCATATTTTGATAAATTAAATGCCATTATAGTAGCAAAATGACAAAGGCGGCCATCTTGGATTTATGTTGGTTGCCGAGGTGATACAGGTAAATAAGTATCATAAATGGATTTGTTGCCCCCTAAAACCTTGGAAAAGTGGTATTACTTGTCTTTTTTACTTGCCGGGTTCCCAATATACTCGATTTGGGGGAATATGCAAATTAGGTAAAATACATACTTATGCAAATAATATGCATTACTAGAGGTTGCCACGATGGCAACTCATCTTCGATATCTTAAATACATACTTAGAACATAACTGACAAATAATTATCCGGAATTATTGCTTATTAGGGGCTGTAGCCACTGAAAATCAATAATATTCATAAATATGCAAATTAGGGGCAGCCATCTTGGATTTCAGAGTGTTTCCCATACAGCACTTACAAACGAGCACCGGAAATGGAATCCTTGCCCCAAAATACCATAGAATACTAGTTTTTATCAATATTGTACTATTCCTAGATAGAACATGACCCCTGACCTTATTTAAAAAAATGCAAATTAGCTCATTATCTTTAAAATCGCCAAAATGCACCCTGGGACCAAAAATAAAAAATGGAAACATCACTTTTTATCATCAGTAATGTATTTAGACCAAATTAAAAAGTGTTTCCAAGATTATAGCAAAAAAAATTGCTGCTTTACATAACCTGATAGACTATTATGTGTTATCGACTCCTTTTAGAACGTATATGCCGCTGGCCCAGTTCCGCGAGATGAACAATAATTGTTACTTGGATTCTGCTAATCAGTATAAATGCACCGCGTTGTGAATCGCTAGTATGAATGCAAGTCGTATGCATAAAATATTGCGCCGCTCGCATATAATGAGCTACGACATGGCCCAGTTCCCCTTCTCCCTGTGTGCTCAGAATTAATTTTCCGACCATGAATTTGCCACAAATTGTAAGCCTAAACTATAAAGATTGTAATATGGTATTCAACTCGTAAAAATTGATGTTTTAAAATCTGTAAAAATAGGAATAAAAAAAAAAGTTTGAAAAGTAATTTCTTTCGTTAAAAAACACTTTTCATTCTCCGTGTATCCAAAATATTAATTACTTACTACTGTTTATAGATATTGCTCTAGCAGAATATCATACTTTCTGTAAATGTTGTTTTTTAATCCGGTCAGGAACTAGCAAAATAATTGACATGGTCGATTTGCGATCATTTCGAAATCGAAATAAACCGGGGGATAACACGCTATCTCTTGCTCTGCGTCGATTCTTCAATATACTGCAATGACAATGCATTGACTTGCGAATTCACACGGTGCAATGATCCATATAACAAAGGCTTACACTACCCTAGTTGCTAAGCTACAACACAACTATTGTACCTGGTCACTTTCTATAGCTTGCGCACGCACCTGATTTTCCTCTTGGGTGCGTAACCCCCGGAATAAACGGCTTGATAGCCCCACATACGTATTATTATGCATGTTGTTCACTGGGATTGTAAAAGTAAAAATGCATTACAAACGCTTCTAACGCATGTGAGCGAGCAATTCATAATATATTATACTTACTTGCGAAGTTCTAGGTATAGTACTACAAACTGCTGAGCATAGCCTTTGTTAATAGTTACAGACATTATTTGTATTTTGACTTTAGATAACAACATACAGAATAAAATACTGGGGCAATATAAAGCCATTTATTCCGGGGGTCACGCACCAAAAGGAAAATCAGGTGCGTGCGCAAGCTATAGAAAGTGACCAGGTACAATAGTTGTGTTGTAGCTTAGCAACTAGGGTAGTGTAAGCCTTTGTTCTATGGATCATTGCACCGTGTGAATTCGCAAGTCAATGCATTGTCATTGCAGTATATTGCAGTATATTGAAGTATCGACGCAGAGCAAGAGATAGCGTGGTATCCCCCGGTTGATTTCGATTTCGAAATGATCGCAAATCAACCATGTCAATTATTTTGCTAGTTCCTGACCGGATTAAAAAACAACATTTACAGAAAGTATGATATTCTGCTAGAACAATATCTACGAAAGGTGGTAAGTAATTAATATTTTGGATACACGGAGAATGAAAAGTGTTTTTTAACGAAAGAAATGACTCTTCAAACTTATTTTTTTTTACAAGTTTTTATTCGTATTTTTACACATTTTAAAGCACCAATTTCTACTAGTTGAATACCATATTACAATTCTTATAGTTTAAGCTTATCATTTATGGCGAATTCATGGTCGGAAAATTAATCCTTGGGCACACAGGGAGAAGGAGAACTAAGCGATCACAACGCGGTGCCTTCATTACTGGGCCCAATCATGCACTGACCTGCGACCTAGTTCTGAATAGAAATTGCGCACAGCCTCATTATAGCACGGGTAGTGGTCCTACTGTAATAGAATAGCAGCACAACAACCATGAGGCAATGATTATGAAGAAGTCCTCTCTTCATTGTTCTACATTTTGGCCAATTAAAATTGGCCAGCTCTAATCATCATACTATTATTCCAACCATATTGAAATCATCCATGTGACGTCATTGAATAAACTTGACTTCTTACATGTATGCCGCGGGGAAATTCTCAAGAGTGGAATAACGAGCAGAATTCTTCGTTTTTTACGAATCTGCATGGGATATGCGTGTGTGTTCAGCAGTAAAGTTGAAGTTGCCTAAATTAGCTAACAGTTTTCAACCCGCCATACTCCGGTCAAGGAGCGAGGGTTGCATAGAGGTCAGTTAGCTCCGCTATACTAGATAACATGATGAGCGAGATCATAGTTACGCAGATGGAAGCTTGTAAATCAGAAAACACGGTCACATGGACCGATTATCCTTTGTTACGTTGTAAGATCAATGTCACTCCACGTAGAGGAGGTTTTTAGCCACACATTGTTCAGGCAGGCTCTAAAATTGTGTTTCGTTCATATTGGACAGTAGTCTTGCAACCTATGTATTTTTCCTTGCAAAAGACGGACAGTATCTTTAAGTTTAGAAACGTGAACGTAATCAAGAACATACATAATTATGTATGTTCTCATAATTGCTTTCTTTATAAATTTCTGCATAAATTACCATAAATATGCAAATTAATTAATTTTTCAAAAAATGTAAATGACCATTGTATTCTATACACTTCACTTATCATGCGTGCAAATTGTCACGGCGATCGGCCGCTCCGCGGCTGATATCTTAAGGGGGCGATAATGACCCCCCCCCCCCCCCCCCGGCCGTAGGAAGACCTCAAATAGCCCGGCCTTTTTTGTGTTTTCTGTGTTTGTCATTGATAGTGACTAATCAGAACTTAATAACAATGTAAATTTGGTTAAACACAATCAAGGTGACCATGGTGACACAAGGTGGCTTTCTTTGAACGTGGTTATGATCATAGCAACCCTTACACCCTGCCCCTTCATTGCATCAGTTAAATAGGACATGCTGACTAAAAGTTATAACATGATGTAGGCAAAGACAGTTTTTGCCAATTTATGCCATTTATGTAAATTATGCATTGCTAAAGAAGGCATACAGTGTTCTTAGTACATCTATAATTTGAACAAAGACAAATATCAGTCTAACCTTTGGATAATTCACTTTCATTAGGATCTAAATTCAGTTTACTTTGTGATTGTGTAAATAACTTTCATATAATGTAAAACTAGTCATCGGTTGATACGGAACAATAATTTTGACATAATCATGTAAACATTAATTCAATTTATATGTGACCGGTTAGCCCAAAATTGAGACATGTCTTGATTGAGTTATGTATACCATCTTGTTGTCCATGTCTCAAGATTGAATTGTTGGCATGGTTGGTGGCTTGAACGCCGAGATACAACCATTTAAATGTGGAATAGATAACCGGCTGTGAAAAAAGCGGAGAAAATCGCTTTCAAAGTTACGGTGAAAAATTATTTTAAAAAAATCATATTTAGGATTACCCTGGTCTGAAATGTTCACACATGATATATTAAACTATTGCTAGTCTCCAAAGACAAAAATATGAAAACTTGATGTTTTTTTTCATTTCATGACTAAATCGTAAATTGTCTCGGTTCGAGCCCTCCCGACTTGTGTCTCATTTAAGGCTAGCAAAACACATAAGAAACATGTATATATATTGTGTAGGGCGTGTCCCGCCCGCTGAACTACTTTGTTGCAGGGATTATCGATGGATCTTTCTAAGATCGATGTTTCATGAGATCTACCACACGAACAAACAAATCATGATTACTTCATTAATATTGGGGTTCTTTTTGCAGATGGCAACCTTTGAACGCGCTGTGATGCGGAACCTGGAGTGCCCGATCTGCTTTTGGCTCCTCAGCCAGCCAAAGCAACTCGCCTGCTCCCACACATTCTGCGAAGCATGTTTGACGCGTCTTCTGTCCGCGCAACCAAGGTCTGGTTCTATTTCTTGCCCGGTCTGTCGTCAGACTACTGCCACTGGAGATGATGGTGTTTCGAGTCTGCCGACTAACTTTCCTGTGAAAGGCATTGTATCGGACCTTAAAGTAAGGGTGCAGCACTGTGATAATTGTGACGATGAGATAGAAGGAGAATATTATTGTTCTAACTGTGAGCACTACTTGTGCAATGCCTGTCACGACATCCATGGTAAATTAAGACATAATGATGATCACGTTATCTTCAGTGCAGATGATGTGAAACAGGGTAAGGTAGTGCTTAAGAGAAAGGTGCTGTGTCAAGAGCACAAGGCCGGGGATGGGGAGTATGAGTGCTCCGATGTATGCATTACGTGCAAGAAGTTCATCTGCATGAGGTGTAGGATGCTGAAACACGTTCAGAATGATCACGACGTGAAGAGTGCCATTGAGTATCAAAAGTTACATTCCCGTGACGCCGATTCTTTCGCTACGCAGGCCGAGACCAAGATGTCAGAATTGAGGAAACACCTTGAACTCATCGTGGCAGAGAAGGGAAAGGTAGTCGAACATATTGCCGAGCTCAGCAGCGAAATCGAAACGACGTACAACGAAGCGATCACAAAATTAAATGAAGATAAACTAGCTCTAGATATGAAGTGTAAGGATGAGAAAGAGAGACTATGTCAGGAGTTAGATGATATGAAAATCCAAGGTGAACGGATGGTTGAAATAGTTGAAAATACCAGTTGTCTGGTCAGCATGAGTGGCAAAACACCCCTGGCAGTAAGTACGTTAGCAATTCGAAAAGCGCTTTGCGAGAAGTTAACCCAAGTCCTTGGTGAGGAAAATCCATCCAGTGCATGTGTACTGGAGGTATCGGAGCGTGCGCGCAAGCTGAAATATGAACATAATCAGGAGTTAATTAGAGCAAAGCTTGGTATTGTAAGGTATGGCGAGTGGGAACCGAAATCTAATGTAGCGTTTGCAGCTGCTAATTCCATGAATTGCATGGCTGGCTCACCGGACGGTAGGATGGCTGTAGGCTGTTGGAAGGGAGAATGTGGTATCGAGATTTACTCTGCTGACGGGCAGCTGCAGCAGAGAGTGCTCAAAGGAGTACCAGTCCGCGGGATAGCCTTCCTGTCTGATGGACGGTGTGCTGTCCGCGACTTCGGTCAACCTAGAAAAACTCTATTCAGAGTGGCAATCAGGATGGTGACACTATACACTGAAAGCTGGGAGAGGATGGACGCAACGTTTCAGACTAGGATGAGCAGGGGTTCGGATATAGGTGGGATTGGTGATCTCACTGTAGACAGCGATGATCGCATCTATGTAGGTTACATGTATGCCAAGAAGATCCAGGTATTCAATCCAGCAGGTGGGGAGCCAATCAGGGTGATAGAATGTGATGGGTATGAACCACAGCAGATATTTGCGATGGGGTTGCAAGATGGAGACATGATGATGGTGGTCAAAACTGACAAGAATGTTTCACGCACGACGGATCCATCAGGATATCACTTAATCGAACGCAAAGAAATAACGAAATCTGTACATTGTTCAGTCTTACCTGCTGTATGCAAGGATGATACAATCCTCATAGCCACCGTGAACAAGGAGAGGGACAGAGTCACCATCGAGCGTTACACGAGCGAGCTGCAACACGTGGCGACTCTCATCACTGATCACGTGATACATAAAACAGAGAGGGATTGGGGTTACATCCAAGAGTTCACGTCAGGAGAAATAGCCTTCTGCACACCTGACCGGCTTTACATCTTCTCTAATTCAGTAACACCCGTCGCTGATTGAACAGGTCTACTGTAAGTTAAGTGAGTAATATTTATTCCCACATGCATGAAGTATTAGCTATAACAGAGAATGTTTAGTTGCCTAACACTTTGAAAGCAGATCCATAATTATAATTAATACATAATTACAAATATTTACTATTAAGATTATGTGGTAAAAACGTTGATATATTGTACTATTATTCATGTCATGTTAAAGCATAACGCAACACATGAATGATTATTGGCAAACAATTGTGCTATAAATGTTATATGCGTTATCAATATTATCGAAAATTAACATTATTTACATAAATGACTGGTATGAAATAAATATAAATATGATGATTGGAGTATAAACTCTGGTAAGACATTTCGATTCGACAGCTCTGAAAAATCATTTGGTTTATTTGACGCTAGGTGCACATCGAGAGGGTAAAGCGTGTATCTAATGTAAAGCCTGTTATCAAGATTTGTAGTCGTTCAACACATTGTCACGGGTTTGAACCCCCCCCCCCCAACCTTTACCACCAAAATGTGATCACTAGGCCACATTTTCGGTGTCTCGACCATCATTCCAAATGCTCTCGGTCTTGAAAATTGTGAAATTTCTCGGTCTCGGCTTCGAACATTTTCTTTGGACCCCCCCCCCCCCCCCCCCCCCCGCTTACACGATTCTACAATGGTTCTAGTCTCGGTCTCGAAATTGTTTGACTGGTCCTGGTCTCGGTCTCGAATATCTTTGAAGGTACTCGGTCTCGGCTTCAAACATTTTCTACGGACACCCCCCCCCCCCCCCCCCCCCGCTTACACTACTCTGAACCAATGGTCTCGGTATCGGAAATTTTGCCGACGTTATAACCCCCCCCCCCCCCCTTACACAAATCTAGAGCACGCCATTAGTCACGGACATGTCAATTTAATCATTCAGTCGCGTATTTCTACACAATCAAATCAAATGTTAAAACATTGCCCCAATTAAGGCTTTTGTATGATAGTTTCTGCCACGGAATTTCAGAAGAAATGCAGCAATCGTTCTAATTCCGTGGTTTACATGCATGAATTTGTACATAGATGAGTTTCCGCAAACTTCTTCAGACTGTCCCGCATTCAACGTGGTTAATGGGGTATTGTTTGCCCATATATCTTCACAACATTTTAATGATACTCTGGTATGGGATTTTCTAGACAAACGTTATAAGAAACACTTGTACATAATGATGTATAAAGAGTTACAAAATTTAACTAATTATATGCTCGATAATATTTCATTGAGAAGTACCAATTATGAATTACGTTCGAGTCAAGTTGTGAATTTGCCCCAAACCTGGGTCAAACTGTTGTAAAAGAACGTTCTTCT
The DNA here is from genome assembly GCA_037951105.1 of Echinarachnius parma. Classification (NCBI taxonomy): domain Eukaryota; kingdom Metazoa; phylum Echinodermata; class Echinoidea; order Clypeasteroida; family Echinarachniidae; genus Echinarachnius; species Echinarachnius parma. Next base: position 35,793 of record JBAMJV010004276.1, read on the forward strand.
ACAGAGGAATTTCAGTGTATAACCAATTACCAATTGCAAATCGTAATGCTACGAGCTTAAGATCATTTCAAACATTTTTAGATGAATATATTCCATAAAATTGAAAATATTTGCAGTTCCCTTTTAAAATATGTTTTCTCTCTTTCCTTAACTCTCATTGAATTGTTCAGTTGGCGTTGGTATTATTTGTTCTTAATTGGAAGTGTTTATATAATATTTGTCAGCAATTTTGATTTACTGTACATAATATGGAATAATTGATGAAATTATAATTTCTCTATTTTGCAATCATTGTATATAGACGTTTAATTGTATCTGTATCTAATTGTGGGACCCCAAGGAAGAACAGCGGGTTTTTAAATTTTTATTTCTGCTGAATTGGGTCATCCCCCGTTGCACTTCATTGCTGTATTTATTGTTGGGATTTCGGAAAAAACAAACAAACAAACCAGGGGCGTAGACAACGGGGGGGGGGGGGGGGGGGGTGCAGGGTATGCATCCCCCCTCACAAGGTGGGGGTTGACATGTACAATAACCCCCCCCCCCCCCCAAGGTTTTAGGGAAGAATATTTTGTTGTGTGTGTATCTGTATACGAGTGGGAAAGAAAAAATAAGTTGTATGAGCTAAGACTTGGTAATTCTGACGTTCAAAAAGTAATTTATACATCCACTTTAAATTTTCGCTGCGCGCTTCGCGCGAGAACAGATTATCTCAGTTTGTTGTGTAACTTGCATATGGTCTGGGGGGAGTATTTTTTCTGTTCCGGGCTGCTCTGGCTGCTTGTGTGACGTGCACCAAATTGCACCATTTCAAGTATATAAATGCAAAGTATTTTCCGTGGAAGGGGGTGGGAGGAAGATAACCACTCCCCAAACCCTTGCCCCAGCCCTCGGTAGCTTCGCCCCTCGGGACTCATTCTTGGCTATAGGCTAAGTTGTTGGATCATACATAATGTGACATATTATATATGTTGGAAATGTGTATGACACTAAATATAAATACAATATTTGTGTGTGTTGGGGTGCATATTTAATATAGTGTGTCAATTATTTGTTTTTTCGTGAAAATATATCTAAAATTTCGGGTTGATCAAATCATAACACGCTTTCTCAGATACAGTCAAGGTTAAGCCCGAATTTCCTATGTAGGTAAGCACCAGGGCCCCGTTGCAGAAAGAGATACAATCGATTGTAAGTTACGATTGATCGTAAGTCAGTAAATTTACGCGTTTCAACCAATCTGATTTGCGTATCTAGGACACGTGTGTCAATTATTTGTTTTTTTCGTGAAAATATATCTAAAATTTCGGGTTGATCAAATCATAACACGCTTTCTCAGATACAGTCAAGGTTAAGCCCGAATTTCCTATGTAGGTAAGCACCAGGGCCCCGTTGCAGAAAGAGATACAATCGATTGTAAGTTACGATTGATCGTATGTCAGTAAATTTTACGCGTTTCAACCAATCTGATTTGCGTATCTAGGACACGTGACACATAATGATGTATAAAGAGTTACAAAATTTAACTAATTATATGCTCGATAATATTTCATTGAGAAGTACCAATTATGAATTACGTTCGAGTCAAGTTGTGAATTTGCCCCAAAACCTGGTCAAACTGTTGTAAAAGAACGTTCTTCTACAGAGGAATTTCAGTGTATAACCAATTACCAATTGCAAATCGTAATGCTACGAGCTTAAGATCATTTCAAACATGTTTAGATGAATATATTCCATAAAATTGAAAATATTTGCAGTTCCCTTTTAAAATATGTTTTCTCTCTTTCCTTAACTCTCATTGAATTGTTCAGTTGGCGTTGGTATTATTTTTTCTTAATTGGAAGTGTTTATATAATATTTGTCAGCAATTTTGATTTACTGTACATAATATGGAATAATTGATGAAATTATAATTTCTCTATTTTGCAATCATTGTATATAGACGTTTAATTGTATCTGTATCTAATTGTGGGACCCCAAGGAAGAACAGCGGGTTTTTTAATTTGTATTTCTGCTGAATTGGGTCATCCCCCCCGTTGCACTTCATTGCTGTATTTATTGTTGGGATTTCGGAAAAAAACAAACAAACAAACCAGGGGCGTAGACAACGGGGGGGGGGGGGGGGGGGGGGGGGGTGCAGGGTATGCCCCATCCCCCCTCACAAGGTGGGGGTTGACATGTACAATCAACCCCCCCCCCCCCCCCCCCCAGGTTTTAGGGAAGAATATTTTGTTGTGTGTGTATCTGTATACGAGTGGGAAAGAAAAAATAAGTTGTATGAGCTAAGACTTGGTAATTCTGACGTTCAAAAAGTAATTTATACATCCACTTTAAATTTTCGCTGCGCGCTTCGCGCGAGAACAGATTATCTCAGTTTGTTGTGTAACTTGCATATGGTCTGGGGGGAGTATTTTTCTGTTCCGGGCTGCTCTGGCTGCTTGTGTGACGTGCACCAAATTGCACCATTTCAAGTATATAAATGCAAAGTATTTTTCCGTGGAAGGGGGTGGGAGGAAGATAACCACTCCCCAAACCCTTGCCCCAGCCCTCGGTAGCTTCGCCCCTCGGGACTCATTCTTGGCTATAGGCTAAGTTGTTGGATCATACATAATGTGACATATTATATATGTTGGAAATGTGTATGACACTAAATATAAATACAATATTTGTGTGTGTTGGGGTGCATATTTAATATAGTGTGTCAAATTATTGGTTTTTTCGTGAAAATATATCTAAAATTTCGGGTTGATCAAATCATAACACGCTTTCCTCAGATACAGTCAAGGTTAAGCCCGAATTTCCTATGTAGGTAAGCACCAGGGCCCCGTTGCAGAAAGAGATACAATCGATTGTAAGTTACGATTGATCGTAAGTCAGTAAATTTACGCGTTTCAACCAATCTGATTTGCGTATCTAGGACACGTGTGTCAATTATTTGTTTTTTTCGTGAAAATATATCTAAAATTTCGGGTTGATCAAATCATAACACGCTTCTCAGATACAGTCAAGGTTAAGCCCGAATTTCCTATGTAGGTAAGCACCAGGGCCCCGTTGCAGAAAGAGATACAATCGATTGTAAGTTACGATTGATCGTAAGTCAGTAAATTACGCGTTTCAACCAATCTGATTTGCGTATCTAGGACACGTGATTTGACTTACGGATTAATTGCAACTTACAATCGATCTTGTATCTGTTCTGCAACGGGGCCCATATTGCACAATTTCAAGTCCAAACATGCAAAATCTCCCTACCGTGGGAAGGGGGGACACCCTACTCCTACACCCTCCCCCCGCTCAGTCACTTCGCTCCCTCGCTCTCACATCAGCCCGGTGAGTGTGGTTGGGCATGAGCCCCTACACACCCAACAATCGTGAGCCCCCTAAGGTATTGCCCCCCCCCTTCCTATCCAAAAATGACCCTCCCCAATTAGAAGACTTCAGCCAATTCCATTTGGCGACGGATACCCCCCCCCCCCCCCCCCCCACTGAGAGGACTTTCAAGCAATTGTCTTGGTCTTGAAATATTTCAGCAGGTGGTCTCGGCGGCGAACAAATTGGTCTCGGTCCGGTGACGGCAAATCATCCTCCCAGGCACGTGCCCCCCCCCCCCCCCCACCCCCAATAATTTGGAAAAAACAATAAAAAATACATAAGGAGACATTTTTTGTAAAAAACAAAGAAATACATAAGGTGTCCCTCCCCCCCCCCCCCCCCCCCAATAATTTTGCGTAATAGTCATGAAGACCAATGTTTGCATATATTTGAATGTCTTCACATTAATAAACAAACCATTTATGGTTAAATATGTATCATAGAAGGTCTAATACGTAATCAAAACGAATCAG